>CAKNYM010046553.1:39886-54923 GCA_932195095.1 Andricus curvator
TATAGTTTCCAATGTAGTTTCCTACATTGGATTTTTCAATAGGGTATAATCCGTTGAATTCGTCAATTTTAATCGTTTTTGCTTCATCATAGAGGAAGCTTTCTAATGGTAACATTTTCTAAAAATTTTAAATTCATTTAATTAAATCTTCCTCAATTTAAAAATGTATAATACAATATTCTAAGCAATTGTCCGATTGTGTGTGTGTGTGTCACACTTTTTTGTGAACACGCAAACTTGAAAACTGTTGCAGATAAATTGATGAAATTTGGATGCTTATTTTCACCACTAATATCTTGAAATCGGTTTTTATTAACATAATTCAAAGTTGATTCAAGAACATAAAAGATTCCTTGGTTCGAGACGAATCGATTGACCTATAACATTAATATTTTACAGGCAAAGTATATAATCCACGCATTATATATAATGCCTGGCTATTTCAGGCAAAGTAATTTAATACAAGTGATTTATAATACTACTTTTTATTGATAATTAGATGTTTATATACATTATTTAAACAATTTATTATTGTTTGTAGCAATTTTCTCTAAGTATAGAGTTATAAAATCGCAATTTCTTCCGAATTATTCAACTTATTATCAACTGTTCAGTTTGAGCGAAGCAATAATAGATTTAATTTAACAAACATAATTGTTTCAACAATTTAAAAAACATTAGATTTATCAAATTGCATCCATTATTACCTCACACTAATTGAAAAGTGGAAAAAATGTTGAATATTTCAGAAAAAACCATAGCTTTCTAGCACTATTCAAAGTAATATTATTAAAAATAATACTTAATTGTTTAAACAAATATTTTTGTCAACTTGAATTAATTATTACCTCACTCTAATTGAAAAGTTGAAAATAAGTTAAAAATTCGGAAAAACCGCGACTTCCGAACTCTATTCTAAGTGAATATTCCTAAAAACTATAATAAATTGTTCAAATAATTTATATAAACACTTAATCATTAATATAAATTAGTATTTTATGCATTTCAAATGATTAGCAGCAAAAACTCGCAAACCCCAATTTTTCACTTATGGGATTCTTTGGGACCCTATAACACAAACTTCTGCGGATGATATTTAATAAATAAGTTTTGATTCGTATTTTGAAGAAATGAAAATTGAAAATAAAATTCCAACGTATTTTTAATTATTTCTCGAGAACTAAGGTTGGACCCATTTTTATATTTACATGGTTTCTAGAGCACATCGTAAACTAGCGTTAAACAATTTTCGGAAAAAAATCAAAAGTGGATTTTTAAAAAAAATTGAATTTAAATATTTTTTTTTTAGTCCAACAATTCATTAAATTTTTTTTTCAACAAATATATTTTTTTAATTGCGTCTTATTATGAATAATTAAAAAAATACATCTTACTATCTTTAAAATCACCAAAGTAATGTAGATTAAACCTACATTACTAATATACACTAATATACAATAATAATATTTATTACACACTTTGCATGGTCTCTTCTTGGCATTATATATGTATAATGCCTAGGCAATCTGTATTATATAGAGTATTATAGTTATATTATTATTATTTTTTTTTATTGTGAGAAGTTGTAGGCTCCGGAAGCTACGATCATGGTTCCTTAAAGCAACCAATCCCGACGCAACTGGAACGTGTACGTCATCCGCTTCTGCTCCTTCTGTCCTAGAAGGTAAGCAAGAGCGGGAAATTTACGCGAGATAACATCGGGCAACACTGTTCCTTGGAGTCAGGTCTCTAGGCGCGGATGATCTTACGCGGCAGACAGGACAGTTGGAGATGAAGATTTTACCTCTGGATACTTTTTTAGAGCTACCAATCTTTGTAGAATGTTATGAGGAACAGTGTTGACGGACCAGATGAAGTGATCCCAGAAGAACAGCCTTTTGCATTCGGTTCGCGATGGAATGAGTCTGACGCTGGCAAGCCGGAACCTTGTTGAGTTGGCTAAGAAATGAAGCATTCATACGTCCAAGACAGCCGATTATGAGAACTACAAGATGGACTTTGTAGCCTTGGTACAGCCTGCTTAGATCGAAAAGGAGTGCTTGATATTTCGCCCGTTTTTCTTCCTCTTTTGCCGTGATATTACCATCGGCTGGTGCCGAGAATTCAATCAGGTAAATGATCTTGTTCTTCAGATCTTGGAGGACAATATCAGGCTTCGTAGCACTGATACGTTGAGTGGTCGAGAATGAGAAATTCCAGTAGATCTTACACTGATCATTCTCCACAACGGACTCGAGTTCCCCCTGGGCGTATGGCAAGACGGGCAATAGATCAACACCATAGAAGTGCCTAAGATGGTAATATAACACTTTTAGAGCCGCATTGTGTCTCTCTATGAACCCGTAGCGTGCATATTTTGAGCATCCACTGAGAAGATGTCCAAGTGTTTCTGGCTCTTGCTTGCACGCTCGGCAGTTGGTATCGCCTACAGGTATATTCATTATGCGCTCGCGGTAAACTAAGGTGTCTATAACGCCGTATTGACAGGCAAAAAGAAATCCCTCGGTCTCCGATTTTAATCCAGCAGACTTGAGAAACATGTTGGACAGACCCATCAAGAGCTCTTCTCTACGTATGATGCCGTAGAATTTACCATGAAGGGGCTTGTCAGCATGTTCTCTTAGTAGAAGCGTATGTTCTGCTTCCTGTACACGACTTTCGAGCACCAAAGGTGTTAGTGATGCTAGGCCATGTGTAGTGTCGCTGGAATCAAATGGGAGGCTAAGCTCCTTTGCGGCCCTATCAACAGCTTCTCTGGTGACTAGATCTTTACTGCCCCTCGAGTTTTTATAGCATCGTTTTTGTTCTTCTGCAAGAATGTCATTCTCGTCGCAGTGAGAATAAACCTTAACTGCAATGATAGCTGTGAGGCTAGATCAGTTGTTGGAAGACAGGCTGTCGGTCAAAATTCAGATGGACTTTGAGCGTCTGGTTTTTAGGCAACATATACGTATTACTTCTGAGTATAAAGCCTGTCATTAGATCTGGGTGTTCGATGATCAGCTCCATTTCAGGCTAACGTTCGCTTTCTCTAGTTGGAACCACGCAGTTTCCAAATTGCTTTTGTTGGTTTTTCCCCAAACATCCGACCAGTAGTTAGTAATTTCTTCCAACTGAGGGACTTCGGTGTCTTGTTGGTTATTTTGCTTTACACTCAGTTCACGATAGAACCTTCTTTCATCTGCCTGAAAGTTTCGATTTTGTTGCCTTCTTACACTACTTTTCTTGTACCGACGCAGTCTAGCAGTAAGAACATCAAGTCTCTGCCGCTGGGAGTCTATAATCTCATCGAGTATTGCTGGTGTCAATGTCTCGATATACCGAGGGTGGATGATTTTAATAACATGGTGTATCAGCTTTCTGGTTCGATTTTCTTTTTTTTATTGAGTCAGTCGACCCAATTTGCACCTTACTTTGCTGACATCCATATCCAACCTGATCTTCCATGGTGGATCTCGCTCCCTTCCTGTGGCAAAGACTGCATTTGCAGGCCTAGTTCTGCGGCCCAACGTTCTAACGGTTGCCACAGCTGCACAGTATACAAGAGTTTGCCCCTTTAACACAGTTTGTGTTGCGTTCAAATGCATAGGTAAAACCTTGCTGTTCAGGTGTTCTATTAGTGCACGCAGATCATTTGTGATGTTCATCTTGGGCAGTGAATGCCTTTGTGTTGGTTCTACATGTCTGAACTCCAGTGAAGCATGACCAAAATTCCTCTCAAGGTGCTGTAGTTTTTCTGGGACTTAGCTGTTCAGATCACCGTTATTAATGTCCGGATGTGGTGCTAGTGGATCCGGTGCTTGATCTTTATTATCCCTAGCACCTATGCCTTCAGCTTCAATCAAGTCTTCGTTGTCCACATCTTCCAAGGGAAGTTCATCAATAGGAAGCAATCTGTTTACAGATATTGGGCGTTTTTGATCTGCTAGATTCTGCTCATTTATTCTTGTGGCTAGTTCTGGGTACTTAAGTAAGAAGAGTCGAGGATGTTCTCTCATTACACTTTGCCCACTTTTCTTTGCCAAAAAATAAAAGCGCATCACATCTCTGTTCATATGGTATGTCCATTTTAATCGCCTTCTTGGTTGTTGAACCTCTACTTCTGGCTCTGGTTGTATTAGGCCTTCTACCTCTGGAGGATGTGGTGGTGCTGGATCATCACCAGGTTGAGGAAGAACATCAATTGCCGCTGCTTCTTCGTGTGACGCGGCTTCCTCCAACTGATGTTCATAGCCGTCGTTTTTCCACGCCAAATCAACCTGTTGTTTAATCTCCATTGCTTGATCTTCTGAGATGTGTAGATTAGTCTTGATGTCCTTCACCTTAGCGATAAGATCTCTTAGTGCGACTTTCTCTATTTGAGGATACTTTGCAGCAAATTTCGTTCTAAAATTGTGTCCTTTTTTTCGCGAGGTTTCAAACTTCGCACTTTCGTAATAGAGACGCATCAATTCCTCATTCATTGTGGTATCCCACTTGATGCTCTCCCACGGTATTTTTGTGGAGGAGGTTGGCTGGAAATAGCTAACGCAAGCCAAAGCATCCTCAGGAGGCACAGTTGATGTTTCACTGCTTACCGTATGTCGCAGATGTTCTTGCTGGCCAGCTTTTTGATTAGTGAGATCTGCCTGACCATCTCGCAGCTCACCATCACCACCGTCCCGCATGCTGTGGCCCCCAGCGGTGGCTCCAGGGGCTCCCCGACAATCCTCGGGAAGCGACAAGCGTTTCAAAATTTTCAAAATACTCTCCATTATAATTTATGGGTTTTGGTGTTCCTCTTAGTCACTTTCCTCTTTGTTCTCTGCCTGTCTGACATGGGAAACCCTGTCAGTAGCAATGCTACAGCCTACATAGCCGACAAATTCATGAGAGGAAAGCTCAAGCCCTACCGCGACGACAACGCGAGAACACCTTCGGTAGAGTATTTAAAGCCATTTAAACTAAAAACTTTCAGCTTCCAAAACCTGAAAGAAAAAAATGTTCATTTCTTTTTTTTTTTAATTGAGAGTTTTATATTTAGAGCAATGAAAATTTTGCAGAATCCCTGATTTCCTTAAAATCTCTTGATTCCTTGAATTCTCAAAAATCCTTGCTTTATCTCAAGTCATTGAAATTCTCGAATATTGTGAATTCCCTGAATTCCTGAAATTCCTTCAATTTGTTAAAAGCTCTAAAATCCCCGAAATTCTGTAAATTCAATGAAATCCTTGAATTTTTGGAATGACTGAGAATCTCTCATACCTTTAATTCGCAATTCCCAGAATTCCTTGAATATTTTGAATTCCTTGCATTGTCTGAATGCGTGAAAATCTCTGAATTTCTTAAATTCTCTGAATTCCTTAAATTTTCGAAATTCGTTAAATTCTCTGAATTCCTTAAATCCTCTGAAGTCCCTGAATTCTGTGAATTCCTCAAATTTTTCAAATTCTCTACATTCCTTGAAATCCTTGAATATTCAAAACTGCTTGAATTCTCTGAATTCTCTGTACATCCTGAATTTTTTGAATATTCTAAGTTTCTTGTATTCTCTGAATTCGTAAAAATCTCTGAATTGCCAGAATTCCTTAAATATTCTGAATTATAGAAATTTCTTCAATTCTCAAAATCCCCAGAATTCCTTAAATATTCTGAATTCTCTAAATTCCTTAAATGTCCTAAATGCTCTAAAATTCTCTGAAATTCCTGTAATCCTTAAATATCCGGAATTCCTTGAATATTCAAAATTCTCTGAATTCTCTAAAATCATGCAATATTCTGTAATCCCTGAATTCCTTCAAATCTTCTGAATTCTCTCAATTCATAGAATTTCTTGAATTCCTTCAATTCTCCTGAATTCTCTCAGTTCATAGAATTTCTTCAATTCCTTCAATTCTTCTGAATTCTTTGAATTCTTTGAATTCTTTTGAAGTCTTTGGAATTCAGGGAGTTCTAATGTAAGAATTTAGGAAATTCCACGAATTCAAGGAATTTAGATAATACAGGTCATTTAGCTGAATTAAGATCTATCTGTGAATTCGGAGGAATTCAGTTCATTTCAAGGGAGTTAAAAGGATTCGAAAGGATTTTAAAGAGTTTAAAAGCATTTTAAAAAATTCAAAAGAATGAAAAATCATTAAAAACTGAATATTTTTGAAGTAGCTTTTTTAACCTCTTTTATATTTGTATATGTATATTATTAATTGTCAATGCAATGTTTCATGTGCTCTATAGCACGCGTATAATAATGCTAGTCAATTAAAATATTCCTAAAATTCGTCTTTTTTGTTTAAATTCAACTGTTTTTTCATTTAATATTAAAATTCTTGTTGGTTGTAATATCAACTATTCAATTTTTCGTTGAAAATTCATCTTTTTTGGTTCAAAGTTATACTACTTTGTTAAAAAGTAATTGTCTTAGTTGAAGATTCATTACATGAGTGGAAAATTCATTTCTACGGCTGAAAATTCAACTATTCTATTGAAAAATTCGCTTTTTTTTGAAAATTAATTTTGTTAACAGAAAATTTATATATTCCCTTTTTTGTTGAAGACATTTTCTTTTTTATTTGAAAATTCACTTCTTCATTTGAAAATTGAACTATATTGTTGGGAATTCAATTTTTTTATCTGAAAATTTCATTATTCAATTTTTGCTTAACATTTTTCTTTTATTTCAAAATTTTACAACTTTGTTGAAAATTCGTATTCTTTTAGTAGAAAATCTACCTTTTCTACTTACAACTTCAAATATTTAATTGAAAATGTATGTATTTTATTGAAAATTTATCTTTATAGTAGAAACGTAATCTTCTTGTTTGAAAAACTCATCTTTTTGGTCAAATATTGAACTATTTCATTTTTGGTTCAAAATTTGTCTTCATTAGTTGAAAATTCTACTAGTTGGTAAAAAAATAGAGAATGTTATCAAAACACGTACTTTGAATTTCTTTCAATAGACAATACTGTTATGTGTGTAAGATTCAGAACTATGCAAGAAAAAGTGACCAGTAATTAAAATATTAAATTTTTCTCTTCAAACTGAATGACTTACTCTCTTACTTTATTTTAAAAAGGAGCTTTAAACTTTTATTAATAATTTGTATAGAAAAAGCTATTTTTCATTTATTAAATTTAAATTTTCGCAGAACTTGGACTCGAACAGATCGCGCACTCTGGTGAGTGGTACACTATTTCATTACATATATGGATCATGCACGATTCGCATGCGTAGAGTTCTTAAAAGCCCAAGAATTTATGTTGAGCAAATGCTCTCGAGAATATGCTCAGCATTTAAGCTCGAACAGAGAATTTATAGAGCATTAAAGAGAATTTAAAAAACAGTCTAGAGGGAAATAAATATATACTTTTTTTAAATTACAGAGTTGCTACAGGTCAGGTAATTCCAGAAACACAGGGAATGTCAGGGAAAACCTGACAGAGTTAGGGAATTTCCGATAAATTAAAGTTGAAATTAATTTTATTATTATGGTTAAAAATCGCAACTATTTGGTTGAAAATTAATCTGTTTTGCTTGAGGATTCAAACCATTTTGTAGAAAATTAATCTTTTTTGGTTGAATTCAACTAGTTCTGGTATAAAATTAAAATCCTTTTTGGTTAAAATATAAAGTATGTATCACGTTTTTAGTTGAGAATTCATCTTTTTTGATAGAAAATTCAACTACTTGGTTGGAAGTGGAACTACTTTGTTAAAAATTCAT
Source organism: Andricus curvator (assembly GCA_932195095.1). Classification (NCBI taxonomy): domain Eukaryota; kingdom Metazoa; phylum Arthropoda; class Insecta; order Hymenoptera; family Cynipidae; genus Andricus; species Andricus curvator. Next base: position 47,610 of record CAKNYM010046553.1, read on the forward strand.
TTATTTGATTGATGATTCATCATTTTAGTTCAAAAATCTTTCTTTCGTTCAAAATTAAATTATTCTGTTGAAAATTATGTTTTCTAGATGAAAATCAATTGTTTTAACTGAAAACTTAGCTCGTACACGTTTGGTTCATAATTTATCATCTTATGTTGAAAATTCAAATATTCGGTTTAAAATTCCTGTATTTTATTAAAAATTCGAATTTTGTGGGAGAATATTTCATCTTCTTGGTGACTAATTCATCTTTTTGTTTGGAAATTCCTTGAAAAGTTCAAATATTTGGTTGAAAATGTATGTACTTTGTTACAACAAAAATTTAATTTATTGGTTGAAAATTGATCTTTTTGGTTGAAAATGAGTTGTTTTTTTTTACTTAGAATTAATTTTTTTAACTGGAAATGTAACTGTTCCATTTTTTGTCGAAAATTTATCTTTTTTGATGAAAATTTAATCTTCTCAGTTGAAAATTATACTGTTTCATTGAAAATTTACTTTAATTTGATTAAAAATTAATTTTTTTACTGAAAATTAAACTATTCTATTTTTAGTTGAAAATGTATATGTTTTCGGTGAAAATTTAGATATTTGTTGAAAATCCGTCTTTCTTTGGTAAAAGAGTAATCTCACTAGTTGAAATTTCACCCTTTTGGTTAAAAATTGATTTCTTTGGTTGAAAATTAATTTGTTGAAAATTCGTTTTGTTTTTTATTTGAAAATTTACTTTACCAACTGAAAATTATCCTACTTTATTTTTGCAGGAAAATTAATATTTTCAGTTTAAAATTCATGTATTTGGTTATAAATTAAATTTTTTTGTTGAAGATTCATCATTTTAGTTGAAAATTCACTTTAACTAATCCATTTTTTGTGGAAAATTTACCTTTTTTGATAGAAATCTTTGTCGTTAAGAAATTATCTGTTTAGTTGAAAATTTAACTATTCCATTTTTTGTTAAGAATTAATTTCTTTCATTGAAAAAAATTAGTTGAAAATTCGTTTTTTTTTTGTTGATAGACAATTCATCTTCTAGATTGAAAAATCCAATATTAAGTCAAAATTTCATATTTTTGGTTGAAAATTCATCATTGTAATTTAAAATTAATTTCTTTGGTTGAAAATTCGTTTCTTTTTAGTTGAAAATTATTTTTTCAACTGAAGATATGACTATTGCATTTTCGCTTGAAAATTTATATTTTTAGTTGAAAATTAATTAATTTTGCTGAAAACTTGTTTTTTTTTAACTTACTTTTCCAACTGCAAATTGAAATATTATATTTTTGGTTTGTGAATTTATCTTTTTTAGTTTAAAATTGAATTATTTTTTGAAAATTCATTTTTTTAAATTGAAAATTGATTATCTTTTTTTTTATGGGGAAAAAATACTATTTTGTTGAAAATTTGTTTTTTTCTTGGTTGAACATTTATTTTTCTAACATTTCAACTATTCTAATTTTGGTTGAAAATTAATTTTTGTTGGATGAAAATTCTGGTACTTTGTTGAAAATGAGTCTTTTTTGGTAGGAAATTAATCTTTTGGGTTGAAAATTCAACTATTTTTGGTTGAAGATTCATCATTTTAGTTGAAAATTACTTTCTTTGGTTGATAATTTATCTTTTTGACTTGCAAACACAACTAAAAAGTGTTTAAAATATATTCAGAAACAAAATTTATTTTGCATTAATATTATTAATCTTGTAGGTGTATGGTTGGTTTTATACCTAGAAGAATTTAGAAATTGGGATATTGTAGCAACCCTGAATAAGGGACTGTTTAATGCGAATAATATGTTGAAAATTTACTTTAATTTGATTAAAAATTAATTTTTTTACTGAAAATTAAACGATTCTATTTTCAGTTGAAAATGTATATGTTTTCGGTGAAAATTTAACTATTTGTTGAAAATCCGTCTTTCTTTGGTAAAAGAGTATTCTCATTATAGTTGAAATTTCACCTTTTTGGTTAATAATTAATTTCTCTGATTGGAAATTCGTTTCTTTTTTGTTTGGAAATTTATTTTACCAAATGAAAATGATCCTACTTTATTTTTGGTAAAAAATTCATCTTTTTAGTTTAAAATTCATGTATTTGGTTAAAAATTATTATTTTTTTAGTTAAAGTTTCATCATTTTTAGTTGAAAATTAACTTTAACTATTCCATTTTTGTGGAAAATTTACCTTTTTTGATAGAAATGTAATCTTTTTCATTCAAAAATTATCTGTTGAGTAGCAAATCTAAGTATTCTATTTTTTGTTAAGAATTCATTTATTTCATTGAATTTTATTTCATTTTTATTAAAAATTAAATTCTCTGGTTGCAAATTCGTTTCGGATAAAGTTCCGAATAGTGGTTACCTCCGATTTTGTTGAAACTACGTATACTTACGTATTTTGATGTTCTGATTACGAAAATCATATTGAAAATTGGCGACAAAGACGTTTTCATCGTAAAAACCATAAGAAACCCCATAAGAATCATGATTTTTTCGTTTATCTCAGTAAATACGAAGAATTTTGAAAAATGTTTCAAGCAAAAGTTCTAGCTAGTATAAAAATACATCTTTTTATATCATACACTTTTTGCCTAAAACCATTATTTTTCGAGAAAAAGAGGATTGCGTTGGAAAAGCAATAAAAACAAGAAAACAGTTACAGATATGCGTTCGGTCACGCTTGTCCCTTCTTTCCCTTTCTTACTAGTCCCTTTTTCGTAACTAGTCAGTAAATGCGTACCCCCCCTCAACTTTAACCTGGAAAAGGGGACGACCGTGACTGAAAAAAATTTCCGTAACCAGTCAGTAAATGCGTAGCCCCCCCCCCAACTTAAACCTGAAATAGGGAACGAGCGTAACTGAATGCATTTTCGTAACTAGTTAGTATATGTGTAGCCCCCCCCCCCCCAATTAAACCTGGAAAAGGGGACGACCGTGACTGAACACATTTCCGTAACCAGTCAGTAAATGCGTAGCCCCCTCCCCCCACTTAAACCTGGAAAAAGGGATCTGCGTAACTGAACGCATATTCGTAACTAGTCAGTATATTTGTAGCCCCCTTCCACTTAAACCTGGAAAAGGGGACGAGCGTAACTGAACGCATTTCCGTAACCAGTCCGTAAATGCATAGCCCCCTTCCCCACCCTTAAACCTGGAAAAGGGGACGAGCGTAACTGAACGCATTTTCGTAATTAGTCACTATATTTGTAGACCCCCCCCACACACATTTAAACCTGGAAAAGGGGACGAGCGTAACTGAACGCATTTTCGTAACTAGTCAGTATATTTGTAGCTCCCTCCCACTTAAACCTGAAAAGGGGACGAGCGTAACTGAACGCATTTCCGTAACCAGTCTGTAAATGCCTAGCCCCCTCCCCACACTCAAACCTGGAAAAGGGGACGAGCGTAACTGAACGCATTTTCGTAAATGCTTAAATTTTCCACTAAATTTTTATTTCTAGGCTCATTTTTTGAAAATCTCATTTTTCTTGTTAAAAAATGGTTTTAGAGAAAAAATGTATGGAACACAAAAGATGGATTTTTTTTTGTCTACAACTTTTATTTGAAATATTTTTCGAAATTCCCATTATTTACGAAAATAAATGGAAAAACCATGATTTTATGGGTTTTTCATGGTTTTCGTCAATACATTCAAATTTGCGCCAATTTTCACTTTGATATTCGTAATCAGCGCATCAAAATACGTACGTATACGTAGTGCCAAATGAATAGGAGGTAAGCACTATTCGGAACTACACCCGTCGTTTCTTTTTAGTTGAAAATTAATTTTTTTTAACTGAAGATATGACTATTTCATGTTCACTTAAAAATTTATATTTTTATTTGAAAATTTATTAACTTTGCTGAAAACTCGTTTTTGTTTTAATTTACTTATTTCTAACTGCAATTTGAATTATTATATTTTTGGTTTGTAAGTTTATCTTTTTTAGTTTAAAATTTACTTATTTGGTTGAGAATTCATTTTTTTTTTTTGAAAATTGATTGTTTTTGCTGAAAATTTAATTCTTCTATTTTTTGTTAACAAATATTTTTTTATGAAAAAAAAAAATAATTTGTTGAAAATTCGTTTGTTTTTTGCTTGAAAATTTATTTTACTAACTGAAAATTATCCTACTTTATTTTTGGTAAAAAATTCATCATTTTTAGTCGAAAAATCACTTTAACTATTCGATTTTTTGTGGAAAATTTACCTTTTTCAATAGAAATGTAGTCTTTTTCGTTAAAAAATTATCTGTTGAGTAGAAAATTTAAATATTCTATTTTTTGTTAAGAATTCATTTATTTCATTAAAAAAAAAAAATTTTAGTTGAAAATTCTTTTTTTTTTAAATAGAAATTCATCTTTTGTATTGAAAAATCCACTATTTGGACAAAATTTCATATTTTTGGTTCAAAATTCATCATTTTTATTAAAAAATTAAATTCTCGGGTTTGAAAATTCGTTTCTTTTTAGTTGAAAATTAATTTTTTTAACTGAAGATATAGCTATTTCATTTTCACTTAAAAATTTATATTTTTGGTTTGTAATCTTATCTTTTTTAGTTTAAAATTGAATTATTTGGTTGAGAATTCATTTTTGTTTAAATTGATTGTCTTTGCTGAAACTTTAATTCTTCTATTTTTTGTTAAAAAATCTTTTTTTTATGACAAAAAAATAATAAGTTGAAAATTCGTTTGTTTTTTGGTTGAAAATAAATGTTACTAACTGAAAATTATCCTACTTTATTTTTGGTAAAAAATTCATCTTTTTAGTTTAAAAATCACGTATTTGTTCAAAAATTATTATTTTTTTTAGTTGAAGATTTATCATTTTTAGTTGAAAATTCACTTTAACTATTCCATTTTTTGTGGAAAATTAAATTTTTTTAAATCCTCATTAAAAATGCTCATAAATGCTCATTAATTTCTCAAACCACATAAAGGTCGAGCATATGCTCGAGCATATTCTCATGCTCGCGAGAATTTCTCCGAGCAGTTAAACTCCTTATAACACTATGTACGCGGCCTTATGCCAGGGCCGAACTTTTTGGGGGAGTTGGGTGGCTCGATCACGTCTCGACTCTCGGTTCGGGCACGAGACCCGGATTCCGATTCCCGCCGGATCGCAACGGAAGGCCGCGATGTCGTCTGCCCTCGCGGGTGGCAGTCGCTCGAAAGCGGCCGATGGTCCTCGTGGTCTGTGCCGAGGTGAACAGGTGATGTGATACTTGTTCCCGGCCGCCGGTTATTTCTACTAGTCACAGAATCTTCGCGAAGTGCAGTGTTTGCGTCTTTGCGCGCGCGTGTGATAAACAAGGGTGAAAGGGTACATTTTTTTTAAACATGGCTGCCGCCGGTGCATCCTGCCGTGCAATTTTGGTCCTCAGGTTCGAAATGACGCGAGTTTTCAGTTCCGGTTCCACATTGCATGTCGCCAGGAAATACAGAAACGTGAGTTTTTTATTAATCACAACAGTTTTATTCATCAAGTCCTCAAATTTACGCGAAAAGGATTCGATTCGAGAGTTCAAAATAATCGAACACTCTGTTTACGTTTTGACAACTCGTTTGCGAATCGTTGCACGAAACCAGAACCGGCAGACTGCCCCCCCCCCCCCTATCATCTTCTCGTTTGAACCCATAACCAGGTTTTTATCTGGTTGCAAATCATTTTGAGAAGAATTTTTTTATTGAGGTTATGTTTATGTGTTGGGGGACCATTAAAAAAATGTTCGTTTAAATGCGAAGTAAATTAATATAACGCAATAATCAAATGTAATTAGTCTTTTTTTTTTGTGAATTCAAAAATGTAATATTATATTTATGTTTAGATGACATAAGTATCATAATTGTAAAGAAGATTTTATCTAGAGGGGCCATCCATAAATCTCGTGACGTTGGAGGGGCGAGGGTCACGATTTGTCACGCACGGCGGGTGGGGGGAAGGGTTAAGGCATCACATACCAAAGTAAATGAAATGAAATTGCTTATTCATTTTATTTTTTGTCACTTAATTATATTGAGTAGGAAAAAAAATTAATTATTTTCCCTTCCCAATTGGAACGGGGGGGGGGGGGGGGGTATTTTTAGCATCACGAGATTTGTGGACGGCCCTTAGAATGGAATCCCGAATAATAAAAATGCCGCATAATAAAATTTCCGAAAAATGAAATTACCGACACTGTAAAATTCCCAAATAATAAAATTCCCGAATTGGACAATTCGGCAATTGGAAAATTACCGAATACAAAAATTACCGAAAAATAAAATTTCCGAATAATAAAATTTCTGAAAAATGAAACTCCCGGCACTGTAAAATTCCCGAAAAATGAAATTCCCGAATTGGAAAATTCGTTAATTGGAAAATTCCCGAATAATGAAATTTTCAAATAATAAAATTTTCAAATAATAAAATGACCAAAAAATAAAATTTCCGAATAATAAAATTCTCGAATAATAAAAATACCGAATAACAAAATTTCCGACACTGTAAAATTTTTGAAAAATAAAAATCCCCGAATAATGAAATTCCCGATACTTTAAAATTCCCGACACTGTAAAATTCCCGAATTGGAAAATTCCCGAATAATAAAATTTCCAAATAATAAAAATCCCGAATAATAAAATTTCCGATTAATGAAATTCCGGAAGAACAAAATTCCCGAATAATAAAAATCCCAAAGAATAAAATTCCCGAATAATAAAATCCCCGGGACACGAAATTTCTGATACTGTAAAATACCAAAATTCGAAAATTCCCGAAAAAAAAGTGAACGAAAAATAAAATTTCCGAATAATAAAATTTCCGAATAATAAAATTCCCGAATAATAAAAATCCCGAATGATAAAATTTCCGAATAATAAAATCCCCAAAAAATGAAATTCCCGACACTGTAGAATTCCCGAATAATAAGAATCCCGAAGAATAAAATTCCCGAATAATAAAATTTCCAAATAATAAAAATACCGAATAATAAAATTTCCGAATAACAACATTCCCGAAAAATAAAAGTCCCGACACTGCGAAATTCTCGAATTGGAGAATTCTCGAATAATGAAAATCCCGAATAATAAAATTGCCGAATAATAAAATTCTCGAATAATAAAATCCCCGAAAAATAAAATTCCCGAATAATAAGATGCCCGAAAAATGAAATTCCCGAGACTGTAAAATTCCCGAATAATAAAAATCTCGAAGAATAAAATTCCTGAATAATAAAATGCCCGGAAAATGAAATTCCTGACACTGTAAAATTCCCGAATAATAAAAATCCCGAATAATAAAATGCCCGAAAAATGAAATTCCCGACACTGTAAA
>CAKNYM010046553.1:54933-89195 GCA_932195095.1 Andricus curvator
CCCGAAAAATGAAATTCCCGACACTGTAAAATTCCCGAATAATAAAAATCCCGAAGAATAAAATTCTCGAATAATAAAATCCCCGAAAAATGAAATTCCCGATACTGTAAAATTCCCGGCACTGTAAAATTCCCGACCCTGTAAAATTCCCAACACTGTAAAATTCCTAAATTGGAAAATTCCCCAATTGGAAAATTCCCGAATAATAAAATGAGCAAAAAACAAAATTTCCAAATAATAAAAATCCAGAATAAAAAAATTTCCCAATAATAAAATTCCCGTAAAATAAAAGTCCCGAAACTGTAAAATTCCCGAATTAGAGAATTGTCGTATAATAAAAATCCCGAATAATAAAATTTCCAAATAATAAAATTCCCGAATAATGAAATCCCCGAAAAATGAAATTCCCGAATTGGAAAATTCTTCAATTGGGAAATTCCCGAATAATAAAATTTGCGAATAATAAAATTACCGATAAATAAAACTCCCGAATAATAAAATTCCCGAATTTAAACAATTGAAATTTTTTATATATTATTTATTGATTGAAAATGCAATACCTAAATATTTTTATAAAAAATTAAAATTAGTAATTAACTAGTAATTAATTAATTCGTAATTAGAATTGGAATTATTTCCCATTTCCGAACCGGTAATAATCGAAAAATGAAAAGATGGTTAACGTAAGAATAAAATTAGGGCCGTTGGACTTACTTTTTTTATTGCGCTTATGTGTGTGTGTTTTGTGGCTTTGGGGTCCGTAAATGATGAAGAAGATTTACATTTCCGTCGGACGTTTCGGCTCCGTTATGGGCCCTCTTCAGTAATTTATTCTAGAAAGTTATATATCTGGTATAAGTTTTTCGTATATTTCACTGCGTATATACCAAAAACTTATACCAAATATTTAATTTTCTAGAATAATTCTTTGAAGAAGTCACAAACAATTTAATAAAGATTTATGTACGTTTTTTTAGGTTAAAGTCTCTGATTTTCAAAATGGTGAATTCGGGGGTTTGTAAATAATTTTTTTTTAATGCTGAAGTATTATTTTATTTATTATTGCTATTTTTTTAATGATATTGCATAATATACAATTATTTACGATTTTTTACAATTAATTACAATCGAGTTGTAATTTTTAGTCTAACATTAATAATATTTCAATTACTGACAATTTCCAAGCGTTTAAACATTTCAGTCCTTATGATTTTCAACATTTAAATATCGAAAATTTTACGATTTGCCACTAGATTTGATAATTTACAAATATTTAGAATAAATTGTAATCGAGTTGTAATTTTTAGTATAATTGATTTACTTGTAATAAGAATTAGAATTATTTTTTATTTTCGAACGCTCAATAGAAGTGTGTATACAGAGGGAAAAACTGTTTACTTTAAGGGCATGTGACAACCTGTCACGTGACCAATTATTGCACGTTATTATATTCAGCGGCTTTATAAATAGAAAAATGAATATATTTTCCTGAAATTTTGGGAAATGGTGCAAGATATATAAAAATACGTCTGCCTGACCCATTTGAGTTTTTATTTTGTTCAAATAATGCGCTTTTTTAATTAGATTTTAGCCATGCAGGGCTCTAAAGCCCTGCTATCAGTTACGTTCTAAATTAAAAATTAATAAAATGCCACTATTTATACAAAATAAAAACTCAAATAGGCCAGACAGCTTGTATATTTTAAACCATTTCCCAAAGTTTCAACATACTATTGTCATTTTTCAAATTATGTATAAAAGGATTACCGCTTATATTAATTAATTATAAAATTAATTCATACAAATTTAATTATAATATAACTAATTAATTATATAATAATAGTTAATTATAAAATTTATAAAATTAAAAAAAAGGCAAATAATCATACATTTTTAAGTATTGCAAATTTTAAGTTAAGATTACACAAATAAATCTTGAATAACTGGAGTAATCGTTTCTTAACTGGATTTTTTTCCCCTTTGATAAAGTTTTTTTTTTCTCTTAAAATGCAAAAAGTGGGACTTGATAAAAAGGTCAAGTTCAACTTTCTATGACTGATCAAGATATGGACCAGTCGAACAACTTGTCCCTTTCCTTTTTTCTCAATCCTCTTGTCGGTTTTATTTCTCAAGGTAAATTTAATCTTCACTCGTCAAATACAAAAATTGCGTCTGACACCTAAAAAATTATCTTGCATTAAATAATAATCTAGTAAATATTTACAAAAGTAAATTCCAAACATAACTTGCAGAAAAATTGAGATATTCTCAATTCTTTTTAAACTGTCCTAATTTCCCTCATAGTCATTTAAAATAATTTTAAAAAATTCCTCAAACAACTCATTTCAGAATTAAAATTTGATTCAACCTAATTAAATGTTAAAATGTCAAAATCTTAATTATATACTTATACCATTAAGCCATTTCCCTTTCAGCGAGCCTCTAGGGGTAAGCGTGACACTACCCGATTCGGGTAGTGTTTCTAGGTGGATAGTTTCTTGTAGTAAATAACTACAAGTGTGGGCTCACCACACCCACGACCGCCAACAGCAACGCAGTAGTATCAGACGGTCACCCATCCAAGTACTAACCGCGCCCAACACTGCTTAACTTCAGTGATCTAACGGGAACTGGTGTTTCCAGCGTGGTATGGCCGTTGCAAAATCTTAAAATTAAAAAAAAATTAAAAAATCTTAATTAATTGTTTTAAATATCTTTTTTTTTAATTTAAAAAATGCATCCTGAAGTAGGAGGGTATTTTATTGAAAAGATTTTATTTCAAAGTCTATTTCCGATCGATAATGATTTGGAAAATCTGTTAGCCGAATAATAAGTATTGGCTTGCGTTAGAATAGTCACGTCTACAATAACTTGATAATTTTTCTTTACTGGCGTCAAATCACGTTTCGTCGGATTCACCTTATCGCATCGAGTTTAATGACCTGCATTCTCTGAATCACGCAAGCAGTGTTCTGTATTCGATTTTCTCCCCGCAGGACAATTTCCATTTAAAAAAAATGAATTAAAAATATTTTACATTTAAAATACATATAATAAGAAATATATATAATAAATAATAATAAAAAATATATGTCAGTGAAAAAATAATAAATACACAAATAATACAATAAAACTACGACACTTGGAAAACCTGGAATTGTCTGGGAATTTTTATGTAGATGGTCTCTTTTTTTAAAGTCAGGAAATTTTTTTGAGAGCGTGCTTCACTTTTTTACAAATTGCAATATAAAATTGAATAACAATGATTCTTAATTTGTGAAAAGTAGATTTATGTTACTGTATTTAACTATTTTGTTGAAAAATTCGCTTTTTCTTCGGTGGAAAATTAATTTTTTTTAATTGATAATTTAACTATTCTTTTTTTGAAAATTGATCATTTTTGGTTGAAAATTCAAGTATTTGCAGAGTGGCCGCTAGAACGAGAAACCGGGAAATGACAGTGAATTTATTTTTTACCGGGAATTTTATAAATCTTTAGAAGAAAAATCTGTCCAAGTTCGATTTCAACCGTTTTTAAAAATAATTAGTTGAATTGTTATCTTTTTCAATTATATCATTCAGTTTACAATGCGTAATTCGAAAATCTTTTGCTTTAAAAATTTTAGATTTTTGTTTTTAAGCATACATTTTTAATTTAAAGAGTTTAAAAATGCAGTCTTCAAGACTTAAACAATTAAAAATTAAACGCGTTTGAAGTTCAAAATTTGTTATGAAAAACCGAGTGAAAAATATTTTTATTTTATCAGCTGTAAATATAAATAAATAAATTATTTTTAAAATGGATCTGTACTTTAAGTATTGAAAAGGGAACAATAATTGATTTGGCGAAACGATTCTAAATCCGTTCAACATTGAAGAATTTCCAGATTTTAACGTTAAAAATTAAACTGTTTCAATTCGAAAGTCTTAGTTATTAAAAAAAGTGTAAACGTCCGATTGAAACTTTGTAAACTATTTTCAACTTAAAAATAAATTTATAATAATATATTTGTAATTAAAGGCCTTCATTCATTTTAAAATATTGTTTCAGTCTAAAATATTCAATTTTTAACCCATTCAATTTGAAACTTTTGACTTAAGAAATAGAATAATTATTTAATATTTAGCAATATTTAACTGTTCATTTAAGACGAGTAAACTATAACCAAATATTTAAAAGTAAACAATATGAAACTGAATTGTTAGACATAGAAAATTTTGAATCGTTAAAATTTCGAAGAGGTTTTTAACTTTGAACGTTACAATTTTAATTCTATTTAAAAAATATTTAATATGTAAGTGAAATTGTTAAATTTTGATCTATAAATAAAAATTGAACACTTATTATTTGTAAACAAAATTTGAGTAATTTTAAGAGATATTTAGAAGTTTTGAAAAGATTCAAAATTGATTTAAAACTTGAAATGATTTCAAATAATTTAAACGGCGTGTGTGCACCGAAAAAATTCGGCTATTCGTACCGGAATTTCGGTGCAAATAGCCACAGCCTAATTTTAAAAAAATGTAGATTTTTGCAGATTTCAAACAAAAAATTTAGAAGCTTCTTAAGAATTGTGAAAGGCTTCAAAAGAATAAAAACATTTTCTTAAGATTCCTAGGAAAATTGAAAACTTTTTTTCGTGTTGAAACATTATTTTAAGAGAATATTTAAAGAGATTTTAAAAGATTTCTGAAATTGTCGAAAAAGAATCTGGAAGGTTTTAAGGAAATTTTTTTAAATTTGGAGGATTTTCTCAAAATTGTAGGAAAAATACGATTCATTTTAAAAGATATTTAGAAGTTCTCAAAAAATTTTAAACATCTTCTAGATTACTCAAAATTTTGAAGCTTTTCAAGGATGTTTAAACTATTTAAAATGAAAATAATTGAACTTCTAATTTAAGAAGTGTTCAGTTTAAAAAAATTTAATTTTCCAACTTTGAATGATTCTAGCTTAAAATGGCTTAAAGTAATATAATTTTGAAAATTTCAAAGTTCATTGATTGATTCTTTAATTTAGAGCATTAATATGATAAAGTGGATTTATATTTTTGGAATTGAGTCTGAATCTTTGAACATTATAATTTTTAAAAGTTAAAAATTCAAAATTTTGCAGTTTATCTGAATTTTATTTAAAAAATTTCAATTGAAAAGTGTTAGTATCTTCCATTTTATACGTTTTTATTTTTATTGAGCATTTGAATACAACATTTTTGAATTTCAGAACTTTTTAACTTCAATTTTAAAAGTTTAAAATTCAAGAGTTCCACTTTGAGTGCTTTATTTTATAGTTTATTTTTTATTACTTCAAATGGAAAAATGTCTAGCTTAAGATTTTTAATTTTTCAATTTTATTGACCGTGAAAAATGTTTGTGAACATTATTAACGTTATTAAATTTTTAACCAAAAAGTTGAATTTTAACCACATTGTTGAATTTTCAACCAAATAGTAGAATTTTAAACCAAATCGTTGAATTTTTAACAAACTAGTTGAATGTTCAACTAAAAAATTGAATTTTTAACCAAATAGTAGAATTTTAACCAAATTGTTTTATTTTTAACCAAATAGTAGAATTTTTAACTAAATTGTTGCATTTTTAACAAAAAAGTTGAATTTTCAACAAAAGAATTAAATTTTCAACAAAATAGTAGAATTTGTATCCAAATTGTTAAATTTTCAACAAAATAATTGAATTTTTAACCAAAAAGTTGAATTTTCAACAAAATAGTAAAACTTTTAACCAAAAAGTTGAATTTTTAATAAAATAGTAACATTTTTAACCCAATTGTTGAATTTTTAACAAAATAGTTGAATTTTTAACCAAAAAGTGGAGTTTTCAATAAAATAATTAAATTTTCAATAAAATAGTTTAATTTTACAGCAAATAGTTGAATTTTTAACCTAAAAAGATAAATTCTCAACAAAAAAGAGGATTTTTCAATTCAGATCATTAATTTTCTACCAAAAAAAAACGAATTTTCAACCGAAGACATGAACTTCCAAACAAAGAATTGAATTTTTAACCAAAAAGTTTAATTTTTAACAAAAGAATTGAATTTTTAATAAAATAGTAGAATTTTAGACCAAATTGTTGAATTTTTAACCAATAAGTTAAATGTTTATCCAAAAAATTGAATTTTTAACAGAATAGTACAATTTTCAACCAAATTGATGAATTTCTAACCAAATAGTAGAATTTTTAAACCAAAAGTTGAATTTTTAACAGAAGAATAGAATTTTTAACAAAATAGTAGAAAAAAAAATAGTAGATTTTGTTGAAAATTAATGTCTTTTATTGAAATTTTGTTCTTTCTGGTAGAAAATTAATCTTTTTGGTTAAAGATCATTCTTTCTTAGTTGGAAATTCAACTCATTTTGAAAAGTCGTCTTTTTGGTTTAATTCAACTGTTTTTGATTAAAAATTAAAATTATTTTGGTTGATATAACTACTAGATTTATCGTTTAGAATCCATCTTTTTTAGACTAAAAATATAATCACTGTATTGAAAGTTAAACTCTTTGTTAAAAATTACTTTTTTTGGTTGAAAATTCATCTCTTTCATTGAGAAATGAGCTATGTTGCTGAAAATTCGTTTTTTTATGACTCAAAATTTGTTGTTGTTGAAAATTTAACTATTTCAGTTGAAACTTCAACTACTTTGTTGAAATTTAATTTTTGTGGTTGAAAATTCTATCATTCTACTTACAAATTCATCATTTTGGTTGAACAGTCATTATTTTAGTTGAAAATTCATCAGTTTGTTTGAAAATTAACTTTTTGAATTGGAAATTGATCTATTCAATTTTTTGTTGAAAAATGATCTCTTTAGTTAAAAATTCAACTATTTGGTTTAAAATTTGCCTTCTTTAGTGGAAAATTCGCCTCTTTTTTGTTGTTGTTGAAAAATTATCTTTTTTAGTAGAAATCTATTCTATTTGAAGATTTCGTAATTTTAGTTGAAAATTCATCACTTTGCTTGAAGATTTATTTTACTTAAAAATTCATCAGTTTAATTGAAAATTAATTTTTTATATTGAAATCGAAGTATTCTATTTTTGGTTGAAAATTTATATTTTGTAGTAAAAAATTGAACTATTTGGTTGAAAATTTGTCTTCTTTAGTTGAAAATTCATGCCTTTTTTTGAAGACATATTTTTTAGTTGAGAATTCATCGGTTTGGTTGAATTTTTTTATGGAAAAAAGTATTCCAGTTAAAACTTTTAATGCTTTCTTGAAAAAATTTTTTTTGTTGAAAATTTAATTATTCTAGTTGAAGATCCATCATTTTAGTTGAAAGTTCATCACTTTGTTTGAAAATGTATTTTTTTTTTAATTAGTTTTTTATTTTGCTTGAAAATTCATGTCTTTTTTGAAGAATCCTATTTTTTGGTGGAAAATTAATCTCCTTCTTTGAAAGTTTATCTTTCTGGTTGAACATAAAACTACTTGGTTGAAAGTTAGACTCTTTCCTTAAAAATTGATCTTTTTGGTTTAAAATTCCTCTATTTTATTTGAAGATTCATAATTTGAGTTGGAAAATTCATCTTATTGGTTGAAAATTAATTTTTTTTAACTGAAAATTTAACTATTCCATTTCTGGTTGAAAATTAACCTTTTTTAGTTGAAGATTCAACTATTAGATTTGAAAATTTGCCTTTTTTAGTGGAAAATTCAACTATTTCGTTGAAAATTCATGTCTCTTGTTGGAAAATCGTATTGTTTGGTAGAAAATTAATCTTCTTGCTTGGAAATTTATCTTTTTGGTTGAAAATAAAACTACTTGATTGAAAGTTAAACTCTTTTCTCTAAAAATTCATCTATTCCAGTTGAAGATTTATCATTTTAATTGAAAAGTCATCACTTTGGTTAAAAATTTTTTGGCCCAAAATTAATTTGTTTTACTGAAAATTTAACTATTCCAGTTGAAACTTGCACTATTTTGTTGGAAATTTATTTGTTTTTTGGTTTAAAATTCATCTATTTCAGTTGACGATTCATCATTTCAGTTGAGAATTCATCACCCTGTGTGAAAATGTAATTATTTTTTTGAAATTTTTTTTTGGTTGAAGATTATTTTTTTCAAACTGAAAATGTAACTATTTCAATCGCATATTCGATCATTTTAGTTAAAAATGCACCTCTTTAGTTGAAAATTAATTTTTTGAACTAACAATTTAGCTATTCAATTTTTCGTTGACAATTTATCTTTTTTAGTTGAAAATTCATGTCTCTTGTTGGAAAATCGTCTTTTTTGGTAGAAAATTAATCTTCTTTTTTGAAAATTCACCTTTTTGGTTGTAAATTCAAGTATTCCAGTTAAATATTCATAATTTTAGTTGAAAATTCACCACTTTGTTTGAAAATGTAATTCTTTTTTTGAAATTTATTTTTCTTTTTAGTTGAATATTATTTTTTTTTAAACTGAAAATGTAACTTTTCCAATCACATATTCGATTATTTTAGTTAAAAATTCATCTCATTAGTTAAACATTAATTTTTGTTCACTGAAAATTTAGCTATTCAATTTTTGGTTGACAATTTATCTTTTTTCGTTGAAAAATCATGTATTTTGTTTAAAATTCAACTATTCCAGTTAAACATTATCAGTTGGTTGAAAATTAATTTTCGTAACTATTCCACTTGCTATTCCATTTTTTGTAGAAAATTGATCTTTTTTAATTGAAAATTCAGCTTTTTGGTTGAAAATTTGTGTTTTTTGTTGAAAAATCGTCTTTTTTGATAGAAAATTAATCTCTAAAGTTTAAAAGCGTTCGTCAAAAATTCATATTTTTGGTTCAAAATTTATCTACGTGTTCCATTTGAAGATTTGTCCTTTTAGTTAAAAAATCATCGCTTTGGTTGCATTTTTTTTTAAATCAATTTTTTTAACTGAAAATTTAAGTATTTCATTTTTGGTTGAAACCTTATCTTTTTTAGTTCAAAATTCAACTATTTGGTTGAAAATTGATCTTTTTTTGTTGAATATTCAACTATTTGGTTAAGAATTCATGTATTTTGTTGAAAAATCATATTTTTCGGTAGATAATTAATCTTTTCTCTGTTCTAATATATTTAAGAATATTTTGTAATATAATTTGTCAAAGATTTTTAAATTAAACATATTAATTGAATCCTTAAACCCTGGAATTTTCAGTGCATTTTTTTGCAGGATTTGACTAGACACCCTGAAATAACAGAAAAAAATTATTCATTCAACTCTTTACGTTGAATAATAATTTTAATTTAATATTGTTCAATTGATTTCTTACATTCATTCGTAATTCTAAATAGATATAAATATATTGAACACATAATTATCAATAAAAAATAAAATCGAAAATAGTTACCTTAAAATATTCAAATTTTTTTAAACTTCAGAAGGTATGTATTCATATTTAAATTTACATATTCACATGTTGGCGTGCAGCTAACGGAAGGATCATCTCGGTGCTGAAAATAAAAAGCAGAAAAGTTCGAGCACCAAAATAGATCTGAAGCTTTGCGAAATTTAACACGAGAAAAAATGTTTTCTAAATATAAACATTTTTCACATAGGAATATCGTTTTTTTAAAAATAAATTTCAAAAAACGCGAATTAATAATTAATAATTAGTCACTTTAATTTGAATTTAAAAAAAATTGTTTTTCGATCTGGATTGATTAAAAAAAATGTCTGAAATTTGAATTGTCACGACTAGTTTAATTGTATTTTTTGATATCATTGCGTACGCAAATTGGAACAAGTGTGAATGTTGAATCGCTTATGAATGATTCATCACTATAGCAAAAGAAGAATTTAAGTTCATTGTAATCGGCTTTTCTACCTGAAACGCTCAATACAAGGCCGTAATGATAAAATCCATACTTTCAAGAAATCGGCTTATTCAATCCAATTCTGACTTTTTTGATTAAAAATAAATCAGAAGCAAATCTAATAGATTAAATTGAATAATAGCCTATTATAGCCTATATAAATATGTCGAAAAAGAATCGGGAAGATTTAAAGACAATCTTTTTAATTTTTTAGGATTTTAAGGAAATGATGAAAATTGAATTTTTTTAAAAGATATTTAGATGCTTTCGAAGTTCTGAAAAGATTCGAAAATAATTTAAATCTTGAGAAGATTTAATACACTTCGAAACTAAATGTAGATTGTTGAAGATTTCGAAAAAAAAATAAAATGTTTAAGAATCTTAAAAGGTTTCAAGTGATTTAAAAAAATTCTTAAGATTCCTGGGAAAATTTAAACCAATTTTTTTTTTTTTTTAAATTAATGTTAAGACAATATTTAAAAAGATTAAAAAATATTTTCAAAATTGTCCAAAAAGAATCTTGAACTTTTAAGGCATTCTTTAATTTTGCACAATTTTTTATAAATTTCAGAAAAAATTCGAGGATAATCTTCAGAAATTTTGAAAGTATTCAAAATTAATTTAAAACTTGTAAAGATTTCAAATTTTGTTTTAAAAGGAATTTTTGAAGGCTTCGAAAAAATAAGCTTTTTCAGAATTTTAAAAGCTTTCAAGATAATTAAAAATTTTTCCTTAGATTCCTAGGAAAAATTTAAATGATTTTTTATTTTGAAATATTAATTTTAAGACAATATTTAAAAAGGTTTCAAATTTTTTTTGAAATGTAGATTTTTGAAGACTTCGAAAAAAGAAGCTTTTTAAGAATTTTGAAAGGTTTCAAGAGAATGAAAAAATTTTCGTCAGATTCCTCGGAAAATTTTAAATAATATTTTATTTTTTAAAATTAGTTTTAAGAGAAGAATTCAAAAAATTTCAATAGATTTTCAAAAAAGATTCTGTAAGATTTTAAGTCATTTTTTTATAATTATTTTAAATTCAAACAATAATCTAAAAAAAAATTAATTGAACATTAAAAAAATGTCCATCAATAAATAATTGATCACAAAATAATTTTTTAATTATGTAATGCTGAAATATAAAATTTCCGAACTATACAATTCCCGAATTGAAAAAATTACAAAAATAATTTAAAATAAATATGATTTATTTAATAGAAATAAAAAAATCCAATATTGTTATCAAAGAAATTTTTTTTTAATTGCTTAAAAATTTTTCAAAATATTGTTTAAATTAAAAATAACAATAGTTGAAAAAATATATCGCTGGATGAAAAATTTTGTTTGAAAATGACCATAGTATTTTTAAAAAATGTTATGAGTGCATAGAAAATGTATGGGAGAAATTTCTTTTTTTCGTTCGAGGCGCACGTCTTTTTAAATTTATTTTTCTATACAATTTTTATACAATTGTTATTTTTAATTCAAACAATATTAAAAAACTATAAACATTAACAAAATTTTCTTTGATAGAAATATTTGATTATGGTATTTTTGATAAATAAATAATATTTATTAAAAAAAGTTTTCAATTTTAATTTGGGAATTTTCCAATTTGGTAATATTGTAATAAACTGTTCGGGAATTTTTCATTTCAGATAAGCTTCTTAAGCATTTAGAAAGCTTTCCATAGAATTAAAAAATTTTCTTTAGATTCCTCGGAAAATTTTAAATAATATTTTATTTTTAAAAATTATTTTTAAGAGAAAAATTCAAAACATTTAAAAAGATGTTCAAAAAAGATTCTGTAGGATTTTAAGCCATTTTTTATAATTATTTTAAATTCAAACAATAAATAAAAAAAAAATTAATGGAACATTAAAAAAATGTTCATCAATTAAAATAATTAAATTATTGTATATTTAATAAATAAATAATATTGATCACAAAATCATTTTTTAATTGTGTAATGCCGAAATATAAAATTTCCGAATTATAAAATTCTCGAATGGAAAAAATTACAAAAATAATTTTAAATAAATATGATTTAATAGAAATATAATAATCCAATATTTTTATCAAAGAAATTTTTTTTAATTGCTTAAATATTTTTCAAAATATTGTTTGAATTTAAAATAAAAATAGTTGAAAAAATATATCGCTGGATGATAAATTTGGTTTGAAAATGTGCATAGTATTTTTTTTTAAATGTTATGAGTGCATAGAAAATTTAAGGGAGAAATTTCTTTTTCGTTCGAGGCGCACGTCTTTTTAAATTTATTTTTCTATACAATTTTTATACAATTATTGTTATTTTTAATTCAAACAATATTAAAAAACTATAAACATTTTAAAAAATGTCTTCGATAGAAATATTTGATTATGGTATTTTTAATAAATAAATAATATTTATTCAAAAAGTTTTCAATTTTAATTTGGGAATTTTCCAATTTGGTAATATTGTAATAAACTGTTCGGGAATTTTTCATTTCAGAAAAGCTTTTTAAGCATTTAGAAAGCTTTCCAGAGAATTAAAATGTTTCTTTAGATTCCTCGGAAAATTTTAAATAATATTTTATTTTGAAAAATTAGTTTTAAAAGAAAAATTCAAAACATTTAAAAAGATTTTCAAAAAAGATTCTGTAGGATTTTAAGCCATTTTTATAATTATTTTAAATTCAAACAATAAATAAAAAAAAAATTAATTGAACATTAAAAAAATGTTCATCAATTAAAATATTAAATTATTGTATATTTAATAAATAAATAATATTGATCACAAAATCATTTTTTAATTGTGTACCTAATGCCGAAATATACAATTTCCTAATTATAAAATTCTCGAATGTAAAAAATTACAAAAATAATTTAAAAAAAATATGATTTATTTAATAGAAATAAAATAATCCAATATTTTTATCAAAGAATTTTTTTAATTGCTTAAATATTTTTCAAAATATTGTTCGAATTTAAAATTAAAATAGTTGAAAAAATATATCGCTGGATGATGAATTTTGTTTGAAAATGTGCATAGTATTTTTTTTAAATGTTATGAGTGCATAGAAAATGTAAGGGAGAAATTTCTTTTTTCTTTCGAGGCGCGCGTCTTTTTAAATTTATTTTTCTATACAATTATTGTTATTTTTAATTCAAACAATATTAAAAAAAAATCTATAAACATTTAAAAAAAAGTTTTAATTAAGATCGATCAGAATTCTATTTTATCATGAATAATTTTATGCAAAATGAGCATGAAAAAGATTCAGAATTAAAAAACAGACTTCTAAACTACCTCACTTTTCGGCTCATTAGAGACAAAAATAACAAAATGAAAAAAGAGGAAGAAAAGGAGAAAAAGTCAAACAAACATTTTAAAAAATTTCTTTGATAGAAATATTTGATTATGGTATTTTTAATAAATAAATAATATTTATTCAAAAAGTTTTCAATTTTAATTTGGGAATTTTTCAATTTGGTAATATTGTAATAAACTGTTCGGGAATTTTTCATTTCGGAAGTTTTATGTTTTGGCAATTTTATAATTTCCGGAATTTTATTATTCGGGAATTTTAGAGTATCGGGAATCTTATATTTCGGGATTTTGTAGTCGTCCCGAGTTTAACTGTTCAACAAATTTAATAAATAAATAGTTATTCGAATTTTTTATTTTGAATTAAAAATTATTTTCCCCCTCAAATCGAAAAACTACATGCGCGCATGCAGCACGAACGATGATGCTAGTTTATTAAATTAGTGAATAAAATAATTTTAAAAAATTGAAAAATGTCTAGGGAAATCGATAAAAGTAATCCCATATGCGTTTCGCACTCGGAAAAGAATAAAAATATACTTAAATGTCAAGCGAGATACATCTAAAAGAAATTTATGTCAGGACACTTCATAAAAATTCTCCTCGAGATTCTGACATTAATGTAACGCTATTTTGTCTCCTTGACACGAGAAAATTACTGTAATTTTTCCCCCTTTTAAATTTGGATATATAAATGTAAATTTGTATTTTTAAAAATAAATCATATTTATTTGATAAAATACTAAGATTAAACGAAATCGATTAAAGACTCGGGAGATTTCTGTACAGTGATGCTGAGGTCAAGTTAGTCATCATTTTGCATTATTCAATTGATGCTGACACACTATTTCATTTCGCAGAATTAGATTTTACAACAAATTGCTTTGTGATTCGACAAGACAAATATAGACATTAATTACAATTTTTTATAATTTTCTAACTTTTTTGATTATAATGCCTTATTAGTTAGTTTACTATAAAATATCAATTTATTAGTCTGTAGACATTTACTGACTTGAAGGGTTCGAGTCAGTACTAAATATTTTTTTTTTTTAGAAAGATCTTGCTATTGCTTTTACTTGATATCATTCATTTGTTATTAAATATTTTAATTTAGTTTTTAATTACCAATGATAATTTTGATATTCAGCGCTACTGAAATTCCTACTCAAATTTGTACTTGCCAAAATATACCGACCTAATGAGAGGTCGTTTAATTCCGAGAGTTATGTAAATTGGCACCATTAAAACTTTGTATCACCAAAAGCACGAGGAAATTATCGTGCTTTAGATTGTGGTCCAGCAAACATGATTGCAGCATTAGCTTTTTTAAATTTAATTTATAGGGTATATAACATTAAATAAAGCAAACATTTGGTCAAGAATTTTCCTAATTATTTATTCAAACAAGTAGTTCATTATTCAATTAAATGTTTCGAAATACCATATGGATTATTAATAATTATTAATTAATCAAGAGAATATGGAGAGGAAACAATGTAAAGGGATCAATAGTGTGGCCATAGGTCAGGGCAAACCTGGAAATTTTGAAAAAAAAAATCTTGCAAAGGTCAGGGAATTTCTATTCGAGTCACTTTAAATTAAATCCAGGGTAATAAAATTGAATTTTTTAAATTGTTTTATCCCTTTTATAAAAGATTCTATGGTAAAAATGTTACAAGATTAATATTCTGGTCTTTGAATGTTAATGGTCAGGGAAAATGAAAAATTGGTCACGAAAAAATTCGGGAATTTTGAAAATGAAGTTTTGCGGCCACCCTGATATAATGTTCTTGATAGTAATTTATTTGCGTTGTATTTTTATTTCCTTTTTTTTGCAGTTGTTTTCTCCTGATGATTATATTTTTAGTTGAAAATTTTATTATTTGGTTGAAAATTCAACAATTTTATTTTAAAAAATCATCCTTTTTGCTTGAAAATCCAAATATTTTATTGAAAATTCGTCTTTGTGATTTAAATATTCATCCGTTTTTGTAGAAATGTGTTTTTGGTCGAATTGAACTGTTTTTTATTTAAAAGTAAAATCTTTTTTTGTTATTCGTTAAAAATGCATATTTCTTGCTTGAAAGTTGAACTAATTGATTGAAGGTCGAACCATTTGTTGAAAAATATTTTTTTTTTTGAAGATTCATAATTTTATCTAATTTCATCTCATTGGTAGAAAATTCTTTTTTTCTGGTTGAATTTTTTTTTAACTAAAAATTTAACTATTCCAGTTAAAAATTCATCTCATTGGTTGAAAGTTTATCTATTTTGTTGAAAATTGATCTTTTATAGTTTAAAATTCAACTACTTGGCTAAATGTTGAACTAATTTGTTACAAATCTAATTTCTTGGTCTAAGGTTCATCCCTTTGGTTTAAAATTGAACTATTTTGTTGAATTTTTTTTATTCAGTTAAATTTTTTTTTTCAACTAAAAATGTGACTTTACCATTTTTACAGGAAATTCGACTTTTGGCTTAAAAGTTCAAAAATTTTTAATGAAATTTTTTTTCTTTTTTTCTTTCTTGACTGAAAATCTTTATTTGTTTCAAATTCGTGTTTTTGATTGGGAAACTGAACATCTGGGTTGAAAGTTAAACTACTTTTGAAAATTCTTTTTTTTTCGCAGATTCATCATTTTAGTTGAAAGTTTGGTTTAAAATTTGCATATTTGTTGAAAGTTTATATTTTTTAGTTGAAAATTTAAGTATTTGTTTGAAACTTCATGTATTTTGTTGTGAATTAATTTATTTTATTGAAAATTCAACTCTTTGGTTAAAATTTTAATTATTTATTTGAATTTTTTTTTAAATATCAGATATTAAATTTTTTGTTGAGAATTAGTCTTTTTGTTAAAAATTCAACTGTCTTCTAAACAATTCGTCTTTCCGGCTTCAAAATTAATTGATTCATCTTTTTTGGTTTAGAGGTCAATTGTTTTTTAAAACATTTAATTGTTTTTTAAAACATTTAATCGTTTTTTAAAACATTTAATTGTTTGAGGTATGTTAAGCTGGCACAACACTATTGAGGTATAGAGATGTAACCCATTTCATAATTTAGGGCTCATTTAGGGCTAATTTGGGCCCCTATTCCCGAATTTAGGGCTCTTTTATTTTTTTTTTAAATTAGTGTTTGCGCTAGCTTAACGTTAAGCTAGCCGAACATTGCTGTAAAACGTACTAAAAATGATTTTACAGAAAATTCACCTCATAGAATAATTTAGGGCTCATTTAGGGCTCCGGGAATATGATAATCAAAAATGTAAAACATAAAAATGTTACCAATTTTTGTTTAAACAATCCTATTAAAAATGAATTACACATATTTATTTTCTTATCCCACGTTAAGGCTCATTTAGGGCTCCCCGAATATGATATTTGAACATTAAAAAAAATTGTTTAAACAAATTTACCAAAATTTTTCAGTTTTTTTTTATTTCCCTTGCATAATTTCAGGCTTATTTAGGGCTCCTGAAATATCGTCGACCGGAAGTCGTCCGATTTTTCCTTTGCCCTTTTTTCTTGTTATAGATGGATATTTGAGGAGCCCTAAATAAGCCTGAAATTATGCAAGGGAAATAAAAAAAACTAAAAATTTTTGGTAAATTTGTTTAAACAATAATTGTTTAAACAATTTTTTTTAATGTTCAAATATCATATTTGGGGAGCCCTAAATGAGCCCTAACGTGGGATAAGGAAATAAATATGTTTAATTCATTTTTAGTAGGATTGTTTAAACAAAAATTGGTAAAAATTTTTTTTTACATTTTTGATTATTATATTCCCATAGCCCTAAATGAGCCCTAAATTATTGTATAAGTTGAATTTTCTATAAAATCATTTTCAGTACGTTTTCCAGCAATGTTCGACTAGCTTAACGTTAAGGTAGCGCAAACACTAATTTAAAAAAAAAATATTGGGGCCCTAAATTTGGGACTACGGGCCCAAATTAGCCCTCAATGAGCCCTAAAATATGCGAATGGAAAGAATCGCTTTTTTAATTTTCTTCACGTATTTTTTATAACGTTAAGGTGGCACAACACCATCTATAACAAAAAAAAAGGGCAAAGGAAAAATCGGACGACTTCCGGTCGACCATATTTCAGGAGCCCTAAATAAGCCTGAAATTATGCAAGGGAAATAAAAAAAACTAAAATTTTTTGGTAAATTTGTTTAAACAATAATTGTTTAAACAACTTTTTTTAATGTTCAAATATCATATTCGGGGAGCCCTAAATGAGCATTAACGTGGTATAAGAAAATAAATATGTTCAATTCATTTTTAGTAGGATTGTTTAAACAAAAATTGTTCAAACTTTTTTTTTTCAATTTCGATTATTATATTCCCAGAGCCCTAAATGAGCCCTAAATTATTGTATGAGGTGAATTTTCTGTAAAATCATTTTTAGTACGTTTTACAGCAATGTTCGGCTAGCTTAACGTTAAGCTAGCGCAAACACTAATTTAAAAAAAAATAAAAGAGCCCTAAATTCGGGAATAGGGGCCCAAATTAGCCCTAAATGAGCCCTAAATTATGAAATAGGTTACATCTCTATACCTCAATAGTGTTGTGCCAGCTTAACATACCTAATTGTTTGGTTGAAAATGCACATGATTTTGGTTGATTTTTAATCTTTTTTATTTTAAATTCGGCCTTTTGATTGAAAATTCATCTTTGTGTGTTGAAAATACAACAATTTGGTTGAAACTTTATTTATTTGGTTAAAAAGTAATCTTTTTTGGTCGAAAATTCAACTGTTTTGTGGCAAATTCATCCTTTCGAATTACAAATTCATATTTTATGGTAAACAGGCATCTTTTTTCCTGAAATAAACTTGAATTTTTAAAATTTTTATCTGAAATTGTTTTCTTCCGTTTATAAAAAATTCGATGTTAAAAATGTTACTAGATTAATAGTCTGATCTTTGAATATTAATGGTCAGGGAAAATGAAAAATTGGTCAGAGAAAAATTATGGAATTTGGAAATGAAGTTTTGCGACCTCCCTGATCAAGGAAAGTGCGATTTGATGTAAATCATAAAACTAGTAATCGAGTCTTGAAAAAACTGAAATCAGTTCTTTGGCATTTTTCTTTTCTCTTTAGGGAGGAAAAATTCCGGTCGTTCTCTGGAAGATAAATAACTTGAGAAAATGCCTGCAGTCGATCGATGTTTTCCACTTCCTTTAAAGCGGAATAAAAATGCAAGTTATGAAAGACGGACGTTTCTCTGATTGGTTAAAAGTCCCAGAATTGTTTCTTTTTTAATAATATTATTTAAAGAGATACTTCCAAATATATTTACAAATTAATTCAAAATTTAATTAATAAAGTAATATTTAATTAAATATAAGTAAAAATAGAAAATTTAACGAAAATTTTAAGTGCCATTAACTTAAAATAGTTTCATTTCTGAATTTCTGGTCTTCAAGCTCATAATGTATTTAATCTTCCGTTACCTTTGGCTCAAATCCCATCTGGATTTTTAGATAAGAAAATACCTCTCGTTGGAACGAGAACAAACTAAGAATAAAGTACTGAGATTATTTCAGGCTCTTTAATCAACCTTGAGAAGTTAAATATTGTAGCGTTATTATTCTAATATTTTAATTTTAATTTGAAGAAAAAAATCATGCGTAAAAGAGTTCTGCGCGTCTTACGGATGCGTATTAAAACTCTGCGCATTGAAGACATGCGCAGTTGAGTTGTACACCTCTTAGGGCTGCGCAGTAACATCATACAGCATCTATATCTACAGAGTAATGTTCCATGCTCCTTACACTTACAAAAAATGCTACATACATCGAAAATACTCGACCCAACAATATAAAATAAAATTTCCTTGTCTCTAAAACAATAATATTCTCACTTTTTAGGTAGTTTATAGAAAAAGCTTTTAACTTAAAAAATATTTATCTCAAATTTGAAGAAAAAAAAAGACGATGCTCTTTTCGAGGGAACCTTAGTAAAGTATTTTTAAACTCATTTCTAAAAGTGCAGTTTCGTGGGTAAATAAGAACGAGATGCTAGATAAATAATGTCTACCTCAAGCTGTAATTATTACACCCTTTTGAGAAGAAAGAGCACTCGAGGATTTAAAAGAGGGTGTTATTTATACCCTCTTTTGCGACACATAAAAGATAAAAGCTGACTTGAAATATTTCCTCCACAAAAACGGCTTCGTCAAATGATAAATTCCCGTCAGAAAGTTGAGATTAATCATCTAATTCCCAATGGATAATAAAATCTAGATTGTTCCGCAAATTAATAAACGATATTATATATCTTTATTACAAATATTTAATTTCCTATTTTTAGCTTCTTTAATTAAGTGTTGTAAGTCAAATTAATTAAAATGTAAATTAAGTTATGGGCCGGGATTAACAAAAGCACCTGTATCTCGGCAACCATTTCAACTTTTGTGCATCCAGTAATGTTGAGACAGGCGTTTCTGCATCGTATTCAGTGAAAGACATAACGAGAATTAATTATATCTTGGAATGAAATCTGAATGTTAAATAGAAAGAGCGAGTTTCGTTACTGAATAATCTGATCTCTTCTTTGCTCTTATCATGAAAGGAGATTCAAACACAAATATTCTATTTTTTATTTATCATTCATTAAGAACATTCCAGTATTGAACCGAAACTTTAAACTACAATAATAAAATTCGTAGCTAAGGTCGATTCTAGTAAACGAGATACATCGCCAATCTCAGCATAAGTTGAAATCACTTTTACAATTCCATCTCGAAAATATCCCACTTTAATGGAAACTGTATTGAAAAAGTTTGTACTCAACTTCAAGTTGTGTAGTTTTCATTCCAGGTGAAGGATAGGCAAACAATATAATCTCTCAAACTAGAAAACTTGTGCTGCAATCACTTCCAGATTAGATTCTGAAACTTCATTTGATTTTTAAAATTGTTATTGACAATAACCATAATTTCTCGTTGTTTAGATAGAGTCCCAAGGGTTCTAAATCATCATTTCCATGCATCTCGTTACAGGATCTGGATTACGGTATTTAAACACAATTTATCGACTTCGAATGCGGCAGCGGGGGGGGGGGGGGCTCGTTGGAGTAATGTTTACATAGTTATTATCAAGGGGTTTGTACGTGGAGCTCGAGACTGCGGAAGCTGCAGCAGGCGCCATGAGCATCGATCTGGCTTCTGCCTTGAACCTTGGTCCTCCTCCACCTCTCCACTCTGATAATACAGCCTTAGAAAACTGTCTAAAAACTTCATTGTTGCCTTTTTCCCCGAGAATATAGAGAAACTTGATATGCGTTTGCTTTTCCGAGCCAGGAAACTCTAGATTTCTAGAAAAATGGGTTCTGTGATTGTGTGTCACCAGCAGGGGCGAGAAATTTTTCTAGAGTGGCCCAGTGCCCCCATTGCCTTTGGCAAACGAGCTGGCAAAGGGTTTCGATCAGCCGAAAACAAGCGGTGAACGTTTACCGATAAAGCGCGACCTTTCAATTTACGGTAGAAATATTTCCAGAATTCGTGAGCACAAAGATGGAATCTAATTTGTGTATTTTGAGAGTTTCAGAAATGTTAGTCTAATTTAATTCCCTTTCTGGATTGTTAAATATTGATATTTTTGTGATGATAATGTACATTAAATGAATAAAAATATGTGAGAAGAAAGAAATTACTAATTTAGAGAAGAGAAAATTTTATTTTCTTCTTTCGTATCATTTGGTGATCGGTTTTCGATATATGTAGCCTTTTTCGTAAGTGTAGGGACCATAGAATGTTTCTGCGCTGTTATATATACCATAGGGAATTACTGCACGCCTCTACGAGTCATAGAAATGTGTTGCGCATGTCTGCTATTAGCAGAACTTTACTGCGCATGTCTGTGATGTGCATAACTCTGCCGCGCATGTGTACAATGCGCAGGACCTTACTGCGCATTTCTAAGATGTGCAGAACTCTTTTACGCATTATTTTCTCCAGCTAAATAGAAAACAACCTATAAAAATAATTAATGAATAAAATTTTTAGTGGAGGTATTTAAGGCGGTACATGCGCAATGGCTTTTCTCGACATTTTTTTTAAATTTTGACTAAATACGAAGAATAGTGATATATAACTATTCATGAAGTTTGATTGAGGTTGAACGTTCCTAAGGAAAGATAATTTGCATCAAATTTAGCAAGTTCATGCGTCAGACACGTTGTAAATTATTCTTTTAATCTTACCGATTAAACGCGACGAATTCTTTGAAATTTGGACTACATAAGAAGAACATCGATATCTAACTGTTCATGAAATTTGAAAGAAAGATAATTTGCTTCAAAGTTGGCAACTTTTGAAATTGAGACTCGTTGTAAGGTACTCTTTAATTTTACCGATTAAACGGCTCGACATTTTTTGATAAAAAAGTGGGAGACAGAACATGGTTATTATATGAATGTTGTAAAAAAACGCAGAATGATTGACCGTTTCCTTTAGAAAATATAACAATGTAAAGTGTAAATTTTTGGGAAGTTCACGCGTGCTTGAATTGAGTAACTGCAAAGTTGCAACGCTGGGCGTCAGCTGGACGAACGGGGAAGAGCACGCAACTCATGCTGCAAAGCTTAGTGTCTCTTTTACCCACACTTATTCGCGTTGGCGAGAGAAAGAGAGCAAGAACGATTGGGCCGGCTCTGTCTCCTTTGCTGACTGACAGGACACTGGTATGTTGACAGGTACGGGTGGCGCCATGGTGGTGAATAACGGCAATTTTAAAGTGCGTCAATCGGCTGTGTCACTGTGCAATCAGATGTGAAAAAGTGTGAAAATAGATTAATTTTCTATAAAAAAAAGATGTATTTTCAACAGAAAAATGTATTAGTTGATATTTAAAGGAAAAAAGTTTATAACCTTACATCAAAAACTATCAACTTCATCGAAGAAAGTCGAATTTTCAAGCGAGTAGTTAAATTATCAACAACAGAAAAATTAAATTGCTACCGAAAGAGATGAATTTTGAAACCAAAAAGATAAACTGTTAACAAAATAGTGGGATTTTCAATCCAAAAAGACGAATTTTCTACTAAACAGTTGCATTTTCAATCCAAAAATATGAATTTTCGAAAAAAAGTTAATTTTTAAATAGTTGAATTTATAAAATAAATTTTCTACAACGAATATTAATTTCCTATCAAAAAAGAAGCTATAAAAATGAGTTTCCGGCGAGTTCAAACGATTTTTAACACACCCGACCACGCAACACAGAGACCCACTTTTTTGGGGGCCATTTTCAGTACTAATTATGATTATTTTTGACAAATCGTGGCACTCGCGCATATTAAGCAACGTTAAAGACACATCTTGGCGCACCGGAAAAGTTCTTGTGTTTCGTCACTGCGAGCGCTGCCTGCAATTACATTCTTGGCTCCGCCTACCTGTGCATAGTCCATAGGCAGCGCGTCTATGTGCAAGGTTGCCAGATTGGGTTACTAATCGCCGATTGGCCTACTTATGAAATTAAATCTCTACTTTTGGGCTTTACCTACTTTATTTATTTATTTTTCTTACTTACGAGAATAAATGGTTATTATTCCTGTTCAAAAGGTTGCAGAAGTTCTTTTTATCGTTTCAAATAGACGCGCCCAATCAAATGCTTACGAAGATGCGCACGCAAAGTAAGAAAGAGTCCTTATGCCTATATACTGTATAGTCTTTTCCCTATCCCTATGCTCTATACATATGGCGCGGAGGAAAGAGGAGGAGGCCAAGGGCTAACGCAAGCAAACGTGTGTAGTGAATTTTGAATTCTGTAAATAGTTGGTAGAATAGATTTTTGCAAGCAGATATGGGAGAGTGGGGTAAATATCTAAAAAGCTATTCGGAGAGGTGGGAGAAAGATCCTGAACTCAAAAGTATATACGAATCTTTTGTACTTCATAAATTCTGCCCACTTTATCGTCTTTAAATTATATTTATAAATTGTTCAGTATAAAAACCACGAAATTGGGCTCCTTACTTGAGGGGGTATTTCTATTTGACCGGACCAAAAACTAGATTTTTTATTTTTTGATAGTATATAGTATGTGGAATTTGTACGCAAAGGGATTTGTTTGGTTCGGACTTTTTAACGAAGCTGCAGCAGGGTCAACTGCGCAGAGCGGAGAGTACTCAGCCGCACGCTATGGAGGGCCGCCTGAGCTGTCAGGCAGGCAGGTCATAAATGTGTATGATAGAGTCATTGTTCGTCTCAAACAGGTTTTCCTTCCCCAATACGATGTTCCGAAAGAATTTATAGATCTGTATCCAAGTTCTAGTCAAAACTTTTAGTGTTAGGTCCATGATCTAAGTACACACGGTCTAGCCTTGAACGCATTTTTCTCAAAACACGATTTTTTTAAATGGCTGACATGATTCCGTCAAAACCGCTGGACCGATTAAGCTCAAATTTGGAGGATATATTTAGCAGATGTTTGGCTGTAGCCCGAAGTAAAATAAATAAATAATGATTTTTGAATTTTTAGCAAGTCAAATATTACCCCCAAAAAAGTCAAAATTCGCAAACAAAATTTCAAATGGGCCCCATTTTGTCAATTTTCAATATTTTTTATTTGTTTTAGTCCCGGCTATAGCCGTACTCGTATATTTTAAGAATATCTTTGATTCTTTTGTTTGAGATGACCTGGAGCAGCTGAATCATGTCAGCCAAGTGAGGATGTCGTTTCCGGGACACATTTTTTGAAGTGTTACAGCGCCCCCTATTATTTCTTTTTTAATTGGTAACCATGTATTATCTTTTTAGTTTAAGATCTGCTTAAAAATATAAAAAAAACTTCCATTCAAAAATATTAACAATTGTATTTTTTATGAATTTTTTAAAAACGCCTGAAAAAAGCTCGGTCAAATAGAAATACCCCCTTAAACTTTGTATGCGCTATTTGGGGTTTTAAAACTTCCGCGCTTTCTGGGCTACTCCTGCGCACTCTATTCGCGACTTTGTTGCGTGGCAATCTGGCAACACTGTCTACGTGTGATGCTACCCGGAGTACACACTCCATCAAGAGTTCTGATGAACTAGACACTACAGCTCCGACTTGCTACCGCGCATGGTAAGCGGTAATTTTTGACGCCGAGGGCCGCGCATGCATTACCCTAACTACAGAATACAATTTTTTGGTAAATGAAAAAAGAAGAAAAATAGACATGACAAAATTCCTTCGATTGAACTGTCTGCTCTAGTTATCAGCTTCGATAACAAAAACAGCTTAGATAACTGAATTAATTTCTTGTAATGTGAGTAAAAATAGTTTAAAATCGAACTGAAAGGTTACTCTTGATTATTCAGAAGCGAGACGAAATGAAATTCAGTGTCGAATCCGAATTAGAGCGAAAATTGATTACATTATTCAGAGCACGCTCTTTTTTCCTGGTCACGGATTTGCCCTTGCACCAGATGTCCAAATTATAAGGTCAAATGGTCAATATTGTAATTTGATTGAAATAATACGGTTTGGGTATGCTTCCGAAAGTCCATCCAAGAATATTGACTTCATACTTGGCCAAGTTGTTCCTTTTGCATCCCAGATAAAAGTCCTCAAAGGATTTTTGGCGCCTCTAATAGAAATTAAGTTTTTAACATTTTTTGAAATTAGTTTTTTTAAACAAATTTGGGCAAAGCCTAGTTTTTATCCCATCATTCACGGACTGGTTTGCAGTCAAGTACATGATGGGGGGACCTACAGTTTAAGGTGGGATCCGAACCACCAGAACCTCGGTAAAGGTACATAGAAAAATTTCAAGAGGTACCGGCTCAGGGATCGAACCCCGGACCTCTAAGGTGAAGTCTGATTATTATTTAGGAGCCGTGCCCTTTTATCAGCAATACTCTCAGCACAAATTGATTTCAAAATACATGAAAAAAAGTGCATGATTCATCTGAGCAAACAAAAATATTCTTGTTTGGTAAAAATATATTCCCGTAGTATAATTTGATTTTTTTTTTTTAACTTTTCTTACTTTCAGAATAATAGAAGGAAATAGGAAAATATATCTAGAGAAAGAAAATGCGTTTTTCAAACGAGGAGAAATTGTTTGCAATTAGTCGATGTTACAATTTTTCAAAATACATTTTTTTCATAGAAAATGAGAATTTATAATCATGTTGAAAAAAAATATACGTAACTTTTGCGAGAAAAAAAAATCTGCCGCTAAGGTGGGACATTATTATCTTCACAACTCTTTCATTGTGCGTCACCAGTCATCAATTCTCAATACACAATTTTATTTGATCAACTCTGTAAAAATGTTGTACCAAAACCTGAAGTTTATAATTAATTTATCAAATTAAGTTTACATTCATGTAACTACAAAATTTAATTCTGTGCATTAATAATATCAAATCGTGAGGAACAAACATTGTTATACTTACTTCTTTAATATTAACAATTAATTTAAATTTAATTTCGTGTTAATTTTAAAATAAAGTTTTCTTATATTTCTTCAATATTTTCAAATCTTTGGTTCAATATGATTTATTTTTTAGGAAAACAATTATAAAAATTTATTTTAAGGATGAGATTAAATTCTGAAAACTAAAATGAAAACTGATTGAAGGTTACAAATTTTGAGATCACATTGACATAATATTAATATTTGTATAAAAAATGATTTACATTATGGAGAAGATATCAAGTCCATAAAATCGAATCAGTTATCTTGTCTACATAAAAGCAGAACACATACTTCTTATCAAGCAACCAAATCTATAAAAATACTTTACATATCGACTTTATTGATGACTCAAAATGAAATAGTTATTTTTATTTTGCATAATTAAACCAATTTATTTTATTTATTTTAGTATGAAAAAATGATCACCAATTCATTGTATGGGGCGGGGGGAGCTTGAAAAGCGTGAGGGGTGTGGCAAAATAATCATCAATTCCTGTAAATAGCAACTACTTTAAAAAAAAGCCATAATTAATTTACTATCAATTAAAAAAAAATGTATAATTTTAATATAAAAAAATCGGTGTCTCAAAAATTAATCGAGATATTGAAATGAAAAAGTAAGATTCGTTTTCCTCACAAAAAATGTTATCGAAATCCGCCATTATCAAATTGTGTAAATAAAAAATGAAATCAATCATTTTAACATAACAAAATCGATATCTGGAAAACTATTTGACATATCTTCCTATCTTCATTCGTTATCAAAAGAAAATATTTGTAAATAAATCCCCGTAAAAAGTAAATTATTAAATATTTCAGAATTTTGAAAAATGTATCACATTGAAGAATGTTGAAAGAATATCTGTGATTTTTTTCAGATTTCTCCTAACGTCGATCGCTTTCTGGGAACAGCTGAAAGTCGACGCTTGAACAAGGAGGCCGAAAACCCTTGTTTTTTTAAATGTTCTGTCCTCGAACTATTGACGCAAAATTTTTAGGATAAAAGGTATCCTCCTTAAAATGGGATAAGGGCTTAAGGAGCTTAAAGGAATATTTGATACACTGGAACTTGGATTTACTAGCGGTTTCGGGCAATGCTTGCAGTGGCATTGATGCTAAATCCAGACCGTCCAAACGTAAACGACTCTGCCCAAACCACGAAACCTCCGCGGCATCAATTCTCGGAATGCAGTAAATCTGGACTCATTAAATCCAAGTTCCAGTATATTTCACTTTTAAAGAAATTTTTAAATTGTATATTTTTGCCAAATCTTCATACAAAGGTAATCAAATAAAAAAAACTATAATATAAATTTAAAAATTAGAATCAGAACATATTAACATTATCCGCTTGAGAAAAATATACATTCAAAACTGAGATTCTAAAAAAGGCGGAGAGAAGTTTTTTTGTGCGTAGCGATGATTCATCATTTTGGAGGACATGGAGGTTTTTCTGGATTTTTGCATGCCCCGAAAGTTGCTTGGTCTTTCATAACTAAAATCGAAATCAATTTTGATTATCATACAATTTTGAGGAAAATTAAAGCACATTTTTCGTACATATTATGACAAAAGTTTCTTAGTTCTTGCAAAATTGTAATACTAAGCGTACAGAAGCAGTCTCTTCAACTGAATCAGTGAAATCGTCACTGGTTGAATCAGTATTTTGAGTTATCACTGGTGAACCAGTGATTTTCCGATTTTGACTGGATGAACCAGTAAGTGACTCAGCTAAATCAGCGTCACTTAATATATCAGTAGTGCCAAATGATAGATTTAACCAGTGAGCATACCAGTGATATAGCGCATTTCACGCGAGTGAAAACTAACTTTATTTTTCCTATAACTTACATGATTGACAACCATTTGTGCAATACATCGTACAACTAGTTGCTATGTGACAAAACATCGGGTCGTATGTCTAAAAGCATATTATTGTTTAATTAATTAGCATGTTTCCTGTAAGAATCGATGTTTCAATGTAAAAAAAAATCGAAAATTTTCTATACATACATTGCATATTCCTGGGCATTCTACAGGATGCTTCTGAGCCTAATCGTTATCAGGAGGGACGGGTGTGTCATGTAAGAAAAAACATGTATGTTAGCATAAATATTTTAGATGTCGATTATTTCATAATTCCATTATTTATATAATTAAGCAGGAAGTTATTTTTTATTTTTATTAGAAATTGATCACAAAACAAAAGCCCCATAGCGTAGTACTTCTTATCCGGTTTTAAAATTGTTATGACTAATCAATAAAGTTAAACTCACCGAATCAGCACCGAAAATTGCAAAGGCCAATAAAGTTCCAATTCCTGTAAAGTAAAATATATCTAAATTATTTTCTGGTATTAATTTTTTGACAAAATTGGGCAATGACACCAATATTGTACTTGTATACAAATACGAAAGGAGAAGGAAAACGGCTTTGGAACAATAAATAGTGCTTGTTGGCATACTCCCTTTATACGAATATGATCTAGGGTAGGGTGGGGCGAGATGAGCATAGGGGGTAAGATGAGCCACTCAATTTTCTCGCAGGCCATGATTTCTTTTGTAACTGTTCTTTGTACTAATATCAGGTAGAACGTTATCAAACTTCTTTTTAAAAATATTTGGCCTAATGTTGAATACTTTTTGAAAAAACTAAAGTAAAAATTTCAAGACTTGTATTCTGCTATTTTGCATTTGTTTAGAAAGTCCAAGAATCACACAAAATCACATATTAGATGATTTTCCAGTGGTTATTTAGATAGCTTATTTATTAAACCTTAAGTTTTCAACAGATTTTTATATAATTGTAAAACAGAAATAGGTGAAATTTTGATTTTACTTGCAAGTGTCATATGGGGCGGAATGAGCCACTGTTCTGGGGCGGAATGAGCCACCTCTTCCTGTGCATTAACCTAACCTCTTGTTTAGCAGTCAGGAGGTTAAGATGCAATGTTTCATTGTATCAGATTGTGCAGTGTGTTAATTATGGTGCAAACGTATAAAAAACTAATCTTGTCGAAAAAAATGCGCAGAAAAAGTTTGACAGCTGCACTGTTATAGGTCTGTATTAGAAAATAATATGTGTTGCTGGTAACCAGAAGAGAGCACTGTTTTTCTGGTATATTTCTCAAGTAACTTTTTTTGAAAACTCGTAAAATGTTATAAAAATGAAAAAATATGGTTGTGGTTGAAAAATACGGCAAAAATATTTTTAAAACGGCTTAAAACCTCAGTATATATGAAATTCAGCGTCATGTAGTAGACCAGTCTAGTATTTGGGAGTTTTCTTACTGTAGAATTTAACTTTTACTGAGACAATGTACACGGGTAAGTCGAAAAATGGTTATATTATTTTCTGTAATACAATTATTAAAAGATATGCAGATATAAATCGTTTTTCTATTCACTGTTTCCCTAGTAGAAATGTACGAACGGCGCAGTACTGACCCAGTACTGACTGCCGGTCTGGCAGTACTGACTCCCAGTACTGGGCCAGTGCTGGGCCAGTACTGGCTTGTAACGCTGTCCAGTACTGATTTTCGGAGCTTGTCCAGTACTGACTCAGTACTGACTATCAGTACTGGCACACTACTGGCACACTACTGGCATATAAATAGCTCCTTATAGCAATAGAATATTGCGCGATATCCCATTTGATTCTAATTATGTTCTGTATTGTCCCAGGGATATCGTAGGAATAATCAGGGAGTTAATGGGATATAATGTGAAGTCTCAATATCATTACCGTATCCGTACAGCCCGCGTACACAGTCGCGACTAACAAAAATTATACGTCCGAGATATCCACATTCGGATATCTCGCAGCAGCAAGGGTCAGCTCGACCATAGTGCAATAGAAGAGCCTCGCCCTGCAGTAACCATCTTGTTGATCACGGTAGCATTTATGCCAAGTAAGTATGATTTTCGACGCCTCGACTCCTGTCTTAAACACTCGGCGCGCCGTTTCGACTGCGAGAGAGGCAAATCGTTGCGCGCCCTGGCGCACCACAGCCGAACTTTTGCCCAAGGCGGTAAGATTCAAATCTTCAAATTTTAAATCAAATCTTTTTATGTCAAATCTTTTATCCATGAATCGTGGTTTATCGTTCATACCATTATGAGAGTTAGATATATGAATATACAAACTTATTTATTAAAGCTAGAATAAAAATTATTGTTCAACATAATACATAATAAATAATTTACGATATCAGAATTTGATTAATTATTATTCATAGTGATTAATAATGCGATGAAATTGCAATATTATTATTTCAAGCATTTTACGTAGCTGAGCACCGTAGATTATTGTTAAACTATTGTAAAAAAATCTAATATACTAGATGAAAAAAAATCAACATGAATTAATGTTTTTCTCCTTTTTTTACGAAAGCGACTATTAATCATTATCATTATTATGAAAAGTTTCAATAAACTGCGTTACTGAATAAAAAGGGCAATCTATCCGGGCCTTATTCTTACCTGATCAGGGTCGTAAATACGGCCTTTTATCAGATTGCCTTAATTAAAAATAAGGCTAGCCTATCCGGGCCTTATTTGGACCTGATCAGGGCCGTTATATACATTTTTAAATCAGGCAACCTTATCAGGGCCTGGTACGAGCCTTTTTTCAAATAAGGCTAAAAAAGACATTTTCCGCACGGGTCTCTTATGTTGACGCGCGTTGATTTGATCTTTAGAAAGTGGGATTAAAAAATATTTTACCATAAATTATATATATATATAGAACATTTTAATAATTTTTATTTTTAGAGTTTGATTTTCTAGAACTCTTAACATGCTTTTTTATGTAGGGACTTCAATTTTTGAGTGAAAAAAAATCTTGTCCACGATTTGATATTTTTCATCCTTCGAAAACATTCTAGTAGCATTTATAAGAATTTCTTTAACAAATAAGAATTTTTATTTACCACCGAACTGGTACTGATTCGGTCTTCAGACCAACGTTCTGCCAGTACTGGCAGGATTCCGGAGGTCAGTACTGGCTGTCAGTACTGAATCAGTGCTCTGCCGGTGGTGAATTCCGGCATACCACGGACATTTCTACTAGGGTTGTAGAGTTAGTTACGGTAGAGGTTAGGATTAAGGATTGCATCATTTTAACGTTAAATACTTTAAATGTTTTGTAAAATGTTTGAAAAATATGTGTAACATATGTTTTTGTTTCATAATACTCTAACTTAACAGTACTCTTACTTATAAATAATATATAATAAGTCATTTAATTAAGTGGCTCATCCCGCCCCAGTGCCTGGCTCATCCCGCCCCAGGTATGGGGCGATATGAGCCAAGCGCACCACTTTTTCATTTTCGTTTCTAATTCCGCATATACTTTTTTATTTACTTCTATCTTGGCAAAATTACAATTAAAAATGTTTGTAGAATATATATAACGACTTACTTTCAAGCAATAAATTAACAGATTTTAAATACTCACGTGAAAAAGACAACTATGCTCATCTCGCCCCACCCTACCCTAACCTTATATGTGGCTCACTGATGTTTTTACCCAATCAGATGTTTCGAAGGTAAGGAATTCTTTAATTAAGTCTGGACTGAATTAAATAAAATAAAATTTTGTTTGTAAATATATATATTATAAATATTACTGACCTAGCAGAAGCGAGAATATTGATGCTCCTCTCATGTTGAAGAATAATTGAATAAGTTCAGCACAGTTTTCTTGAATCTGAATAATAATAATAATATGTAGCCACAAAGCCAACGCGTGACGAGCATATTATCAAAGTTTCATTCCAAATTTTTATGAAGCGAACACGAAACAGCAGAACAAAAATGTGAACATTTTTATCTTTGTTGACATTCTATTTGAAAAAACAACACATAATCTACAAAAAACATGTACGATATAAAAACTCGGCCAAGTACAGCTTTATTTGTACAATTGAATGAATTTCGAAATTAAAGTATGTCAAGTATAATGAGAAAATAAAAATTACCATTAATTGTTATCAAATATTGAAAAATAAAATTGAAAAATGTTGTTGTAGAATTTGAAGTTAAGAAGAAAATTTGGAAACATTATTTTTATAATTAAATTTTTTAAATTATAATAACATGGCGGGATTAAATATTGCATAGTTTTTCCACTACAAATATATCTGAAATTGATTAACATACTTTTCTCTCTTTAATAACTTTTTTGATAATTTAACAGCTCATTTTTTAACATATTTTGTTGATTAAAATAAAAACTACGCTTCCTATCAAAAAATAATTCATGAAAAATCTATTTTTTTTTCGTATTTTATGTCGGTTTTACAAAAAATTTTATATTCTCCAGATAAAACCAGAACCATTGGTCAAAAATGGCTGGCTAACAAACTCTTTCTTTCTTTTCAGGCCTTTTTTTATCTCCTTAACTAATAATAAATATTATATATATTTAAAATAACTTTATGTCTACTATTACGGAATTTTATGTAAGACTAACCTATTTCCAGTTCTTTCATGCCTAATATTACGGAAAATTCTGTGATATTAGCCCTATCGCTATACATGACTGGTTAGTTGTACGACAACAGCGAAAAACAGACATCATCGTAACATTTTTTTGCACATTTTTTTTAACAAAATCAACAGAATTCTGGCAAATCTGGTATTTTTGACCACTGATCCATAATTTTTTGAACAATTTCTATTTGCTTAAACATTTTTTTTAAGTGTTCACCTTCTCTGAGTAACATAAACTAATTGGTTGAAATCAAAGAACAAAACGATCGATTCACGTCCTTGTTAATTGTTTAAATAATTTTTCATCGTTGAAATGTAACTTTTGACTAGAACAATGCCGAAAAGTGTAGTTTTTGCAAACTTTTCAACAAATTTAATTTTTTTCTTTTATGTTGACACTTTTCATTACTTACTCGTAATTTTTAAACTATTTCGATTTCTTTAAACACTTCTTTCGATAAAACAGACCGAATTTTCACTTTTTCTGAATGACATGAACTAACTCATCAATCGTTCGTGTTGATTTTTAATTTAAATCAAATAATGAAAATTATTCATTGAAAGCGTTAATTTCTGATATTTTGTCAAAGTAATTGTTCAAACAAATCAAAATTGTTTCAAAAATTATGGATAAGCAATGAAAAGTGTCAAAATCAGAGGGTCTACTGAAATTTGTTGAAAAATTGGCAAAAAAGTACATTTTTATGCCTTATTTCAGTCAAAAGTTTCATTTTAACAATGTAAAGTTGTTTAAACAATTATTAACAAATTGAATTGACCGTTCTAATTTTTTATATTGACTAATACGTTTATCTCGTTTTGAGAGTTCCGATAATTTGCGATAAAATGTGAAACATATATTGTTTAAACAAATAAACATTTTTTAGAGAATCGCGAATTATTTTAAAAAATACATTAAACTTTATATACCGGCTTTTATCTGGAGCTTTACAAGTTGTCTTGGGCTACTAATTATAATCATCAGAAATAGAAAAAATTTAACAGAAATAATGTCGTCTGCTTTATGTTTCGTTCGCTTCGAATGGGACAATATAAATTCAAACATTAAATATGCAATCAGGTAAGAGGTTTATTGCAAACACGTGTAGAAAAACTTTGACCAGAAAATATGTAAGACAAACTTATCCTTACATACACACATAGAAAATTTGTATTTTCATAATCCCAACAAAAACAGTATACGTGGAAAAAATTCGGCCAAGTGCAACAAAAATTGCGAAACATAGATCTTTAATAAAATAAAATAAGATTGTTTTTTAATCTAAAGTGCAATACAAACTATATATTGGCAGAAAGTTATGTACAGTTATTTGTTAAAATGATAATGAAATTTTTAATTGTATTATGATGGAGAGGAGAAGGCTATGGAACAGATGTAAACATACTGAATGTACCATCAATGAATAAATTCTAATTCTATTTATGTTATAGGTAAGTTGTGTAATCAAAAAATGAAGCCAAATAAGAATAGCAGAGAATTGATAATAAAAGTAGATATTTCAGTACAAGAAATAGTACTGAGAGAAGAAATTAATTATTGCAGTAGTTATTAATAAATAAATTTGATGAGTAATCGTTTCTGTTTGATCAAAAAATGATATTCATATTTCTCTCTAGAAACTAGAGTTCTCTTTTTTTTAGTATTATTTTTGCAGGTATTATTTTAGATTCGTGGGGAGCTTTTTTTGATTAGGGTAACGTCATGCTTTTATTTTTGTGACCATGCTCTTATTTTTGAATATGAAATATAAATGTAATGTTATATAATCTTGATTTGAACAATAAATAATAAGTAAAAAAATTTGATATTAGTATAAGAATATTTGTCATTAAATTCTGTAGCCTTTTTTCATTTGTTAACGTTGACATAATTAAAAAAATATCTTATGTTAGAGGATAGCTGTTTATAATGAAAAGCAAGGCTTTTCTGAAAAAGACATATAATTTAGAGAGAAAAAATTAAATATCTGACATATAGTTTTTATATATTAGTATATAGATCATAAATCTGAAGCATAATTGAGGTGACGGATGCAACAACTCGTTAAGCGCTCGAAACCGCGTAGAAGTATTGACCACTCGGCAAAATCTATCGATGAAAAAAAAAGTGGCCGAAACGCAAAACAAAATATACCTTCGTATTCACATTGACGCGACCAACAAATTTTTCTTATCAAACTTTTTCATTCGACAATTATTACTCAAG
>CAKNYM010046554.1:0-11687 GCA_932195095.1 Andricus curvator
TGTGGCGGTACCTGTGGCAAGAAATCGTCCCACCATCTTTTCGGTTTTCGTCCCCACAGGGCCTCGTAGGGGGTAACTTCTGTGGTGTCATGATGAGACTCATTAAGGATTGTCTCCACGTTGTCTAGCTGTGCGAACCATGAACTGTGTTTATCAGGGGGGAGGAGCGTGCGAAATAGTCGTGTGAGCTCCCTTTTGACCCTTTCGACCATATTTGCCTGCGGATGCCTAATGGAGGTGAGGATTATTTGGATTTGTCTTTCTTCTAACGCTCGACGCCATTTCTTGCTCGTGAACTGCGTTCCTCGATCTGATAACACTTTGCGGGGTGCCCCTAGATGTTCTCTGAATTCGTCTAATTTTTTTATGGCTGCTTCACTGGTGGCTTTTTTCAAAGGATACAGTTTCGTAAATTTTGAAAAAGTATCGATCATTACCAGTAGATACTCATAACCATATTTTTTTTTTGGTAAGCGGCCCAAAAAAATCTATCGATATGAGTTCTAACGGTTCCTGTGATAGCACAGGATCTTGTAATGCTTGTGAGGCTTGGGTGGACACTTTATTTCTTTGACACGAGTCACAGAAGGCTATGACATTTCGTGTTAGTTTGGCTAATCGTGGGCTGTAAAAAGATTCTTTTAAGAGTTTATATGTTTTTTCCGCGCCTGGATGACCATACGACACGTGACATTCCTTTATTAGATTTTTAGCGGACTCTACGGGGACGTAAATGCGACATTCGTTCCCATTTACATGATAGAGAACCTCATTGATAAGCTGGAATCTTTTTACATTGTTTTTATCGCGTTCTATTTCTTGCATGAGACAAAGAGCTCTTTTGTCCTGTCTTTGTTGTTGTGGGATGCTTCGTATTTTTTCTTCAATGTCCTGGGTCCATTCATAGGTCAAAGCGTTGATAGTGACTCTGGTTTCTCCGCGATTCCGTTTGTAGCTTTCTTCGTCGTGTAAACGACATAGTACGTCGGCCATCACGTTTTGTTTTCCAGGCAGGTGTTCAACTTTTATTCTATAATCTTGAATTGCCAGGATCCATCTTGTGAGTCGGGCGTTCACGAACTTGCACGTCTTTAAAAACGTGAGTTCGAGGTGGTCGGTTCGATTAATAATTTCTGCTCCATGCAGGTGCGTCCTAAATTTCTGCAAGGCCCATACGATAGCTAACAGCTCTTTTTCGGTCGTGAAGTATGCAAGTTCAGGACCTTTTAGTGTTCTACTGGCCAGTGTAATGATTTCTTTTTTAGATTGATCATTCAACTGGTAAAGTACAGCGCCGAGAGCGTAGTTGCTTGCGACGGTTTCTAGGTAATACGCTTTTGTGGGATCTGGAAAATACAACATTATCGATGTGCCGAATAGATTTTTTATTCTATTGAAGCTCCTTTGTGCTTCATCGTCCCATCTCCACGGTACTCGTTTCCTTATCAGTTTTAACAACGGAACTGTCTCGGCAGCGTGTTTGTCACTGAATTTTGAGTAAAAATTTATTAAACCCAAAAATCCACGTAACTGTTTCACGTTTTTCGGTGCCGGGAACTCATGGATGCAGTTAATTTTTTCTGGATCGGGTTTCACTCCATCGATTGTCAAAATGAATCCTAGAAATCTCGTTTCTTTTTTAAAAAAATGGGATTTTTCTAGATTCAAAGTCAGATTGTTTTCTTCTAGCCTTTTTAAATTTTCTTCAAGATGTGCTAAGTGTTGTTCGTGGCTTTCAGAAGTGATGAGGGTATCGTCGACAAAAGTGATAATCTGTTCGCCGAGTCCGAGTAACGCGTGGTCTAAACCGCGTACGAGTGCGGCCGTACTCGTTTTTAATCCAAAGTAACCTTGAACTCGTAGCTTCGACCTCGGTATTGGAATGCGGTGTATTGTCGAGAGTCCGGATGTAGTGGCACCTGCCAAAAGCTGCTGGTCATGTCTAGGTTGGACATAATGTTCATCCCTTTACATTTTTGAAAGAGCACTTCCTCAGGCTCTGGGCATTCCCAATCTTCAATTAGAATTTCATTCAATTTTCTTGCGTCCAAACATAAGCGAATAGTACCATCCTTTTTTATTACTGGTACGATAGGATTTATGTAAGGACTGTTAGATCTCTGAATAATATTCATATTTAACATTCTCTGGATTTCATCTTCAACTTTCTCTCGATGGGCCATGGGGATAGGGTAGCTCCTTCCCACGAAGGGCTGCCCCTCTCTTACTTTTAACTCGTGCACGTATTTCGTTAAAAGTCCAGGCTCACGTCGAAATACTTGACGATTAGTCCATAGGATTTTTCCAAGTTTTTCTCTTATTTCCGGTTTTAAATCGGGATTTTCATTGATTTTTAATTCAATGTCAAACCAATTTATGTGTAGCGGGAGTTGCTGTTTTTCTTGAGAATCTCCAGGGACTTGAGCCTTTGCCATATTTTCAATAGAGAGTTCAACGTAGCTTAACTGCTGCGGCCCCTCAGGATCCTCTTTGCCACGATCCTGTACGATCCTGATTGTCGGTCGTCCGCCTAGGTATGGAAAGGTCAAGGCCTTTGTGTGGAGGTCTATTTTCGTTCTATGCTCGTCGAGTGTGTCAATCACGATGATGCAAGTTCTCGAAAGTCTGGGTACAGTTAAAAAAGCGAATTGCACTAACGCATTAGGCAGCTGCACGTCGGCGTAAATTTGACGATTGAGCCTCACGACTTTGCCCCCCATGGGCCCGGTCACTGCTACGCCTGCCAGCGGTAAACACGGATACGGTGCAAATCTTTCCTTGTTCGCATCGTAGAATTCTTCGGAAATACATGTGATTTCCGCACCCGTGTCTATCAAAGCATTCGTTAAGATTCCCGCGATCTGAATGTTAGCCGTGTAACATTTTGACTGCCTTCTGGTTATTGTGTTTTTATTTTCT
Source organism: Andricus curvator (assembly GCA_932195095.1). Classification (NCBI taxonomy): domain Eukaryota; kingdom Metazoa; phylum Arthropoda; class Insecta; order Hymenoptera; family Cynipidae; genus Andricus; species Andricus curvator. The sequence continues at coordinate 2,920 of CAKNYM010046554.1, forward strand.
TCCATCAATTCCTCTGGGGTGTTGGTCAACATATGAGCCGTGTAGATTGTAGTAGTTGCCACGTCAATAATTTCATTTTCATTTTCTTTTATTAACGTGGCCCCTGCTCGTTTCCCGCCTCATGCATTGTTTCTTCAGCCGGGTAAGTGACGTCATAGGATTCCTGTGTTTGTTCCACTTCAATATTCTGCACTCGGTATTGAGGTGAATTCGATTGCTGTTGTTGACGCCAGGAATTATTTTCTAGCGGGGCACGATGCCCCCCTGCACTCGTGCCTTGCCTCGGTCCTGGCGTTACGTTCGGACGCTGTGTACCTCCCGTTGTCGGTTGCGGCGTCCAGTTGCCATGGTTTCCCGGGCTACCGGCACCTGTTCTCGTGTAGTTGTTTCCTACGTTCGGCGCTCTCCATGGATTTGAGTTGCTATTAGAATTTTTATTCCTCCATTCTCGCGGCTCTGGAACTCCGGTGTTTGTACTTCCTATCTTGTCAAATTCTTCGAGCAATTCGATTAATTGCTCGCTTTTGACAATGCCACGACCAATTATAGCGTATTTAATTTCTTCGCTATAATGTCTTGCGAGTTTCCGGATTACTTCTCCATGATCGGGAGTGGGTACTAGTTCGCTGATGTCCGCGAACATTTTTGTGGCATATTCCGCTCTCGATCTATCCTTGTTTGGTTGGTAGAATCCAAATTCTAATTTTTTTCTCACTTCATGTTTCGTCTGCTCTCCCCAATACCGTTGTTGAAATCTTTTCATGTAGGATTGGAGACAAGTAACTTCATTTTTTATTACTAGCCACCAATCGCTAGGTGGTCCAGAAAGTGATTTTTCGATGAGGTATTCCGCATCGCAGGCACGTGGACGTACGACATCCCAATATTGTTTTAGTTGCCTGACATATTTCATGGGACTGCCCTCACCGTTATACTCTATTCAACTGGGCCTGCATGCGGTCTTCCCTCTCTTCAAGGCTCTGCGTGACGTTTGCTGTGGCTTCTAATGAGCGGCTAATGCTATTTTCTAAAGCCGATATTCTGGCTTGCATCGCTTGCTCTTTCTCGGCTATTTGCTGATCGTGACGTCTTCGGTCCTCTTCGAGCATTCGTTGTGTTCGTTGCTCTAACTCCTCGAGACGTTTATTGATGGAAATCCAGATCTGTGTTGAATCATTTTCTGGTAACGTCTGTGGAATGAGTAGTGCATCCTCTAGATGTTCGAGAGAGATGTTTCTGACGGTTGAATCTAAGTCATCTTGGTTACTATCTTCATCCATGGCGACTCTTCTGCCCATTTTCGATGAACGTAGATTTGTTTTAACCATTTTTGCGACGATAAAAATTCAAATTCCCGTTTATAGATGCCACGAAATGTTACCCGTGTAATTTTCTTGCACTGAGATGTTTTGTGTTTCGCGCACTACTATATTTTCACGATTAATCGTGTATTCTTTCGAGAATTTTATTTTCACGACACTACTTAGAGACACTCGCGTTTTACCCGTATTTACCGTATATTGTTTGTAAATCGTAACGTTTATTTCACTGATCAAAGTTATTAGTTGATCACACTTTCGAATAGTTGTAGATTGTTCGTATTCGATCGTTTGCGTTTCATCTACAACATAGTCCTTTCTCATGTTCGATGAGATTTGCTAATTACTTTGACCGTTCTTCTTTTTCTCACGTTTCTCTAACCATTCATCGAACTCAGTCATACCTTTCGGGGGATTTTTCTGACTCGTCCAACAGCCATACCACGCTGAAAAAACCAGTTCTCGTCAGATCACTGAAGTTAAGCAGCGTTGGGCGCGGTTAGCACTTGGATGGGTGACCATTCGAGAAAACTGAGTGCTGTTGGCACATCGTGGGTGTGGTGAGCCCACACTTGTAGTTATTTACTACAAGTTATCAACCTAGAAACACTACCCGAATCGGGTAGTGTCACGCCTACCCCGAAAGGGAAATGGCTTAATGGTATACATACATACATACGTCGGAGGGGGTAAGTACACTTTTTTAGCCTTACCTTTAAAAAAAGCTTCAACTAACTTGTTTTTATCCATTCGAATGGAAGAGAGAGACGTAAAAACCTTATTTCTTTTTATACTCGCATGCCCCACGTTGGGCGCCAGTTGTAACTGCCGGAATTTGGCCAAGTTAACTTTAGTAACAATTTAATATTGTTACAACAAATTTAATTCATAAAAGGGTTGCGCATGGAGAAGAAATAAGATTTCGTTTGTAGATACAGGCGTTTATTCGTAAAACCCTAAACTGAGCTATTTGTACAGATGATCCCTGTAATCTAAGCTAACGTTAAGAACTAAATTTTGATGAAAATTAAAGAAAAATGCCTTTGCAGGCCACACACGTATTTTTATTAAGCCGCAGCTTTTACTAATTCACGATATAATTTGCCTTAGGCAACCTTAAATTCTACTTTTCAATTTTTATTCGCTTAAGTCCTAATTTTGCTCTTTGGCACGCTTAAAATTCTATCTTTAAAAACCAGTGTACTTAAATCTTATCAAGCCGTCGCTGAAATAATATCAAACTATAATTTGCTCTATGGCACGCTTAAAATTCTATCTTTCAAAATCTGTATACTTAAATTTTATCAAGCCGTAGCTGAAATAATATTAAACTATAATTTGCTCTTTGGCACTTTCAAACTTAAATCTTTATTCAAAAAGAATTCCAATTTTAACTTTGTCTCTCTTTCTCTCTTCTCTCTTTATATTTTCCTGTTAGGTTAAGGATACCGTTTTAAAATACGAATAGTCTGAGGACACTTTCCTATGCAGACTTAGAATCCGACGATTTCTTTTATATGAAAATAGGGCTATTGCCTTTAAAACATGATTGATTAATATACAGAGGTCTGCAGAGCAAAGGACCTGTAAATTACTTTGTTTTGACGTAACGTCCAATATCAATTATCCTTAAACACAAAGCAGGCTACTAATGAGCATAATAAAAGACAAGAAGTCAGGCACAGAGGGGGTCACTTTGGACTCGGCCCTTACGTTCGCTCGCTACAATTCTGCCTGAGTCGAGTCTCTCTCGGACTACAGGTGCGCTTCTACCTGGGGTAGGAATAGTGAATTATTACTCAGAGAGTGCAATCTGGATTTATCCAGTTTTAGAGAGGCTTGCTCTCACTCAACTTTTATTGAAGGCTTCAAATTATCTCTTTAAAATCGAGAAATATTCTCAAACTTGCCTTTAGGCTTAGCTGCTTTCTTGTCCAAGTAAAAGAATAAATTCCTGCCTGCCCATAAGAAACTAAGGGACTAAAGCACAAGTACAGATTTACAAAATCTAACTTCGTCGACCAGGGGACACGGTTAACCGTGCTCTGCTCTTCTGTTAGTCTATTGTAAAGTCACTTGAATCTATTTCTGCTAAGTCCGATCTCTGTCGGAAAATACTTCGACATTAAATTTTTAAAATGGAATATTTAATTCAGTACATTTTTCAGAGCCCGACTCTGTGAGAAAAATGTACTTTAAAAATTTTGCCTTTAAAAAGGATCGGTTTTGAACTTAGAAAATATTTCCCAAAGGAAGATAGCTCTGGCCTTGAGTGGCACGCACAAGAAAAACTCAGAAAGAGTGGCCTCTTGTAGACCGGAGAAAGAAATTAATTTCTGTCCGCTCTTAGAGGTTCTTTTCTTTTAAGAGAAGGTTTAAGGACTTAGAAAAATTCTAAGGACTCAAAACTTCCCGGTTTACTCAGAGCGATGTATGAGACAAGAGTCGAGAATGTAATTCTCTATCTTCTCTCAAGGTACTCCCTGAGCCTTGTTGCGTCACCCACGCAACACCCCAACTGCCGTTTTCGGCTCGTGCGGCCCTTTTTATGGACCGTGCTCCAGTTTGTACTCCCACTATTCGCGAGAGATTTTATATATATATATATATATATATATATATATATGTATATCTGGGATACCGGGCGACCTCTCAGAGTATCAGCCTTATCCTTGCACGCGGCTCTACAAGGATGGACTAACCCTTTCCCTAGCTGCTCGTGGGAACAACAATGAAACCACCAAAACACAAAAATGTTGTAGATGCTGTTCAAGACAATCGAACGCGCAGAGCAACCGACAATGGTTCGGCAAACAATGCCGATCAGCCTAGAGTTCGGGGTGCTGAAAATAATTTAGATGGAAACACGACGACGAACCGGCGAAATGCCCACATTGAGTGGACGGATCGACTCAGGGATGACGTGCTAGACTGCTACGATGCCAGCATTATCCCTTTTCGCGGAGGCTTTACGGCGCGTATGCACACTCTGTGGTGCCAGAAACACCCAGAGCTTCAGCACGTTTCGCATCAGTCTTTGCAAAATCAAGCCGACTACCTCCGGAAAAATGGATATGTACGCGGAGCGCTTCCCCAAACGCTGCTTTATCAAGCTGCAGACGAAGATGAGGAAGCGACATTGAGACCAACCGCAGAAAGCAGGCACCTTCTGAGAGATGATCGCAATTTCATTACTAGAAGGAACATTACCATGCAAGTTCCTCCTAAGCCCCAATATCTGGCTGAAATCGATGTCTTCCTTCGTGCAGATATCTCGCAAGAGTCCGACCTCTGGACCATCAATTGCTCAGTGTCTGGTGCTGCGAGAACTTTGGCTGATTCAAATCGAAGGCTGAAACCAACGATGGATCAAAAGACCAAAAGACGCTTGCATCAACTGAACAAGAAGATTGGATGGGAAAGACCGAATGCGTCCCGTGTTCAATGTGTGATTGACTACATAACATCTGGTACACCGTTTACGGAAAGGGTTCGAAAGTTCGCCCAAGAACTAAGGATCTTGAATCACACACTAAACAAGTCAAAGCTGCTGACAATCAAGCAGCATATTGTTGACCAAATACGGCTGTTATCTGACGCAAGGAGCAGAATACAGAAGAGGGAGAGATGGATCAGGAAAAATCAACAGTTGCTCGCTGACCCATCGCGCCTTTTCATCGATCTACCTGTTTCTGTCAAAAATCCACCCAAGCCCAAGGAGGTAGAGACTTTTTGGAGAGAGGTGTACAAGATCCCGAAAACACTAGAGTTAAAAGAAGATACTGAAAATATCATCCGCTTCAAGGAGTTTTGCGACAACCTCATAAAATCTGAGGAGGAATGTCCATCAATCACTACCGAAGAGGTGAAAAAAGCACTTAGAGGCCCAAAGAACTTTTCCGCTGCTGGACCAGATTGTATCAAGAACTTTTGGTGGAAGAAGTTTACTTTTACACACCACCATTTGGCCCGCATATTCACCTCATATTTAAAGTCGGAGACGCCCATTCCGCAGTGGCTGGTGTTAGGACGCACTATACTCCTGCCAAAAAAAGGCAACTTGTCCAACCCAGAGAATTACAGGCCAATAACTTGTTTGAACACGCTGTATCAGATCTTTACAGCTGTCCTCAACAACAGGATTGTTCGACGAATTGAGCCTGTATGGCGAGAGATGTACGAACAACGTGGCTCGAAAAAAGGTGTAGCAGGCTGTCGAGAGAACCTGCTAATTGACAGGTGTGTCTGTAAAGACGCTGCAGCCCATCAGCGCGTCCTGTCAATGGCCTGGATTGACTATCGGGAAGCTTTCAATTCAACCTCTCATAGACTTATCATCTGTCTGTTGGAAAGCTTGAAGGTACATCCACACATAGTGAGATGCATAGAGAGATTGATGCCTCTTTGGAAAACTAGATTTACTATCTCATCTAGAAATTATCGTGTGACAACGAACAACGTCACCTTCCAGAGGGGCGTCTTTCAAGGTGATACCATGAGCCCTTTGCTTTTTTGCATCACACTTTTGCCTCTATCTCTCAAACTACGAAATTCTCCTGGATACCTCTGTGGTGACACTAATCAGCGCGAGCATAAGGTCCCTCATGTATTTTATATGGATGACCTGAAGATCTATGCCTCTGGTAGAAGCAAACTTCAAACTGCTATAAATATTGTCAAGAACTACACAGGAGAGATTGGGATGGACTTTGGCTTAGACAAGTGTGTCAAAATTTATCTGAAGAAAGGAAAGATTACTGGCGTTCCCAAGGACCCTGAGCTTGTGGATATAAGTGTTATCAGACATCTTAATACTGGAGAGACCTATACATACCTGGGCGTGCCTCAAAACCGCATTCAGGACGTAACATCCGTGAAGGAGTCTTTCCGAAGCAGATACAAGCGTCTTCTTCGACAGATTTGGTGTTCCAATCAGTCGGCGTTAAACAAGGTATCTGCGACTAACATGCTTGCCGTCCCGGTTCTACTCTACTCGTTTGGGATAGTTCAATGGACGAAGAACGAGCTTAAGGCCCTTGATGTCATTACACGTAAGATCATGCATATGCATAAAAGCTTGCATATCAATTCGTCAGTTCCGCGATTATATATTTCACGCCCTCAAGGCGGACGCGGACTTCTGAATCTCCCGTGTCTTCATAACCGGATTGTTCTAAGTACAGCTTACATCGTTGCGAATGGCAGAGATCCTCTCCTAAAGATGGTCAGGAACCACGAGATGATTGTCGAAGGAACGTTCTTTTACAAAGCCGCGGAGCAAGCGGCCGATACACTTGGCCTGAGTTTTAACATCCGAAGTGAGGAAAGTGCATTACTTGATCTAGATGTTTCACTTCTAAAAACCAAAGTGAAAAAAGCAGAGGTTGAAAATTTTCACCAAGAGCTACGCGACAAGAAAATGCACGGAAACTTTCACAGAAATGTAGAAAAACAGTCCTTGTCGAAGGAGAAAACTTTTGCTTTCCTCAAATCATCAGGGCTTAATTCAGGTACAGAGGGTTTAATTTTTGCATGCCAGGACGGTGTCATTCTCACCTTAGCATACCGTGAGCGCATTTTATGTCAAGAAGTTCCCAGTGATAGGTGCAGAGCGTGTCATGCGCACGCTGAGTACCTAGAACACATACTATCAGGGTGTCCGACCCACGCGGGAACGGTTTTGGCCGCGACCCTGCCCTGCCGAACGCTCCAAAGGAGATAGAGTCTCCTCGATTGTCTCCGTTGCGCACTCGAGGCCTGAAATTGTTCTCCAAGACTTCGAGAAACGAACTATATTCGTGATCGAATTCTCGGCTCCGTCCGAATACAACATCACTGCAAAGGAGAAAGAAAAAGGGTCGCTTCGTGTCCTCAAGACACACGAGGGTTTCGCCGGCCTGTCGTTGTGATTTTGTCGTTGCCTATGACCACCCATCTCACGGTTGTGAGACTTGGCCATAGGTGTGATTTACCGCGTTGCTACTGGGGGCTATTGACATTCTGTTGGATGGCAGTTGCTCTTAGTGGAACCCTGCGGTGGTTGTTCAACTTTTTTTTAAAATTATATATATATATATATATATATGTATACACTATACGTTGTCACCTCAAAGATATATATACAGTAGACGTTGTCGCCTCATATATAACGTTGTCGCCTCAGAAAACTGAGGCGACAACGTTTTGCCTATTTTTTGATGTAAATTCATTTTAGATGGACTTTTAATGCATTTGGCGAAAAAACGTTCTGAGGTGACAACGTTCATCCTTTACCGGCAATATCGCCTACCTAGTTCGAGTATATATCACCGGCGCTAGTGTCGCCATACTAGCAGATACAGCGTGTACGTTGTCACCTCCATCATATATAAATCCAGTCACAGGTAAGATGCACACCTTCCCACCTCAGTGATTTGGCAACACTGCATTTACCTTTAGTGAATCGGTAGGTTCTCTTCGCCGGCCGACATTTGAAAATGTCATTTGAATATGAAAATGAGTATTTGTAAGTTTTTGAGGTCGCTGAATCCGAATTTGGTATCAGACTATAAAAATTCAAAATGGAGGATCTAATATCGCGAATGAAAAAGTTTTTAAATGGTTGAAATTGTATGAAAATTAGTATTTATACGTTTTTAGGGTGGCTGAATACAAATTTTGCACTAAGATTTCAAAATTTCAAAATTCTAGAGATTTTTTTGGGCCGCTGAATCCAAGTGTGAAAGTAGATTTTCTTTAACTGTTTGGTTGACAATTAATCTGTTTTACTTGAAATTTCGAGTTCTTTTTTTCTTGTTGAGAATTAATTTTCTTGACTGAAAATGTAACTGCTTGGTTAAAAATTATTCCGTTTTGGTTGAGGATTCAACCGTTTTGTTCGAAATTTGTTGTTTTTTAGTTGAATCAACTCTTTTTGTTTTCAAATTAAAATCTTTTTTGGTTGAAATGTTACCTCTTACATATTTCATTAGGAATTAATTTTCGTTCAGAAAAATTAACTTCTTGGCTTGAAGTTGAACTACATCGTAAAAAATACATTTTTTGGTTGATAATTGAACTATTTATTTTAAAATGTAACTATTTTGTTAAAACTTCGTTTATTGTATGTGGAAAATTAAACTATTTGGTCGTAAATGTACTGTTTTGTTAAATATTCATACTTTTGGTTTAAACTTACACTATTCATTTGAAAATGTAACTATTTTGTTGGAAATCCTTTTCTTCAATTAATTTTTTTATCTGGAAAGTTAATTATTCCACTTTTGGTTGAAGATGTATTGCTCACAAGTTTATGATTCAATTTTCTGGTCGTGAAATAATTTTTTTTTGAAAATTCGTACTTTTGGTTATAATATTATTTTTGTTTGTTAAAAAATCATCATTTTGTTTGAGGATGCAACTATTTTATCAAAAATTCGTCATTACTTATTTCAAACTAACTATTTTTTT
>CAKNYM010046556.1:0-61500 GCA_932195095.1 Andricus curvator
CCCTATTAAAAAAATATTCATATTTATCAGCAAAAACTTGTCATAACATTACAAATAACTAGTTTTTATAATCTCGGAAATACCGATTTTTATGCATGAATCAAAGAAATGATTTATAACAAAAATCAATATCTTGATAAAAATATTTTTGTGTCAACAATATTAATTTTTGTATTTCTAAAATATATTTTTGAATCTCTTTATTATTGTTTTTTAAATATTTTTGCATATTCACGGTAATGTATTGAAAAAAAATTAGAAAGAACAAAAATTTGAAAAAAGTGGGAGGACGCGAACGCATGACGGCAGAGTCTGTAGGCTAGAACCTAGACCATTACCCTGACGCTGCTTACTCGATTAACCTGAAATTCAAACCGATAGTAATTCTGTGCGGATTTCTTGTAACCCTTTTTTTCAAAAACCGCTTTCTATGTTAATAAACTGTTTCAGCTTTTTTCATCTCAAATGAGGCCCTCTTCGCTCACAAAAGATAATCAAAATCCCTGTCCCCCGTTACGCGCACTCCCCTTGTGAGATCACTCACCCCCTTCTAACTACAAGGCTATTCATAACCCGCGTAAGACGTTTTTCATACAACTTTACAGGCTTCTTGATATAATTAATTTATAGTTGGACGACTTGATAAACTTGGAATACATAAATAAATTTGCAGAGGGCCTAATTTGGATATTTCAGAATTCGAATTGTATGGTTTTGGAATTTATTGCTGAGTAACTTGATAAATTTATAATTTCAAAATTTTCAAATTATAATTTCAAAGTTATAAGTTCAAACTGGGTAAATTTACAAATTTACATACAATCATAAATTGGTTTATCTATAGAATTGGTGCATTGTCAGATGCTGTCTGCAAAAACTATTCCAATATTTTGTAGTCAATTTTATTCAAATTTTTTATTTTTATTTCTCAATTGAAAACTGCCTTATCTTTGGCTGAGACTCGAAGCCCGGACTCGCGGTCGATAAGAAAGGGCGCCCGGATTTCGCGAGTGGCAATGTGTGGTGCGGACTTCAGAGCACTGCAGCGCGAATTTGACAGATGGTCCATATGCCGCGTTTGCTTTGCTGCTTACTACTACAGTCTAATGTCTTATGGCCTTCACAAACACAGGACATCTCAATTTTATTCTACATTTCTCTCCATTTCGCGACGTATTTCGAAAAATTTAGGTTCGCCACCATCAAGTTTTGGGTCTTCGAATATTGCAGGAACTCCGAAAATGCTTCTGTGATGTCAGAATTGTGAGTAAAAAAATAAATTTGCGAACGGTTCTCGCCGTTCAAATGCTGTCTTCTGCTATCCGCAGATTTCTCCCTGTCGCAAAATTTATAATTTCCGTGGAAATAATGATTGCCTCAGCAAAAGGCTTCATTCCTATGAATTTTGTTGATCCCAGGATCTCGCAAAACCCCGGATATTTAACAAGTTTTCTTTCTTTCGTTCTCAAATGCTTGGGAAAAAATATATATGGATTCAGTGCCGTGCCTAGAAAAAAAAAATTCCAAGTCGGATCTATCCAACAACCTTAAGGGAAGGATTTCCCTAAGTTCTTTACAGACGTTTCCGTTGAAAGGAAAACCAAATCTGCAGTCTGAACGAATTCTGAATTGTGAAAACAATAATAGCCGTGTTGATTAATTAACAATGATAATATTTAAATATATCCCCTCACCCCTAACCTGAATCAACAGTGTGACATGTCAACTTTATGAATTCATGTCTAAAACTATGCTCTATCAATCTGTGGCGGCCATATTTTCTCCCTAGTAACTTTCACTTCTCTACCCGGAGGTTGGTACTACTTAGAACGCAAGGCAAACGCACGTGCGGTTCCGCGCCGCGCGGAGCGGAATGGGCTTAGTGTGGAGTCACCATAAAGGAAACGAAGCAGCGGACGTGGTTGCTGAATCAGCAGCCAATCTTAATAATCCCCTTGCTTTCTCTGACTTCTTCGGCACTGCTCGCAATACACAATTTGAAAATTGCCGCAATTACATTATAGAAATAGGAAAAAATAAGAGTGTCCTTTGCAACCAGCGGTATTACAAATAGAGTAAGAAAGTGTAAAGAACATTTTTTATTGGCATTAGGGTCGATAATGTTTATTTGTTTTGTGTTCTACTATTAATTTTTGAAAAGACATCTATTTTTAAGTAAATTAAAGTTAGATTTTCTACGTTTCGCCCCGGACTGGCTCACTGGACTCGTCAGTAAGGTTATGTGAATCAGTCCTACCTTATACATTTTAATTGATCTAAATTCATTATAATGTATGTTTTTCAAAACAAACAAAATTTCGTTTAGAAGTTTTGTAAATTTGATAAATGTTGCAGTCAATAATATACTGCATTTCAACCACGAATAGGGGTTGAAACTTAATATAATTTATATAAATTTTGATTTGTCAAAAAACAAAACATTTTTTTAAAAATAAAAACTGTTATTCGGGCTACGGATATGAGCCAGAACTTAAATTAAAAGATCATCAATTACCAACTCAAGGAGGCACGCGGGTATGGCTTCAAGGTTACGAACCAGTGATAGTTTCGCACCTCCGAGAGCACCTATCACAAGGACAATTACATGTACCGAATATTTTGGGTACAGTCCTTGTAGCTCTTTTTTAAGGTCTTGATACCTCCCATCTTTTCCTTTCTCCTTTGCAGTGATGCTGTATTCGGACGGAGCCGAGAATTCGATCACGAATATAGTTCGAAATAGTTTATAGAGAACAATGTCAGGCCTCGAGTGCGCAACGGAGACTGCTGCCCGAAAATCGTAGTTCCAGAAAATTTGACACTTCTCGTTTCGGACAATCGACTCTATCTCCCTTGGAGCGTTCGGCAGGGCAGGGTCGCGGCCAACACCGTAAGAGCGACAAAGATGGTAATAAAGCACTCTTAGGGCCGCATTATGTCTGTAGACATACGTCGTTCTCGCGTGGGTCGGACACCCTGATAGTATGTGTTCTAGGTACTCAGCGTGTGCATGACACGCTCTGCACCTATCACTGGGAACTTCTTGACATAAAATGCGCTCACGGTATGCTAAGGCGGAAATGACACCGTCCTGGCATGCGAAAATAAAACCCTCTGTACCGGAATTAAGCCCTGATGACTTGAGGAAAGCAAAAGTTTGCTCCTTCGACAAGGACTGTTTTTCTACATTTCTGTGAAAGTTTCCGTGCATTTTCTTGTCGAGTAGCTCTTGGTGAAAATTTTCAACCTCTGCTTTCTTCACTTTGGTTTTTAGAAGTGAAGCATCTAGATGAAGTAATGCACTCTCCTGACTTCTGATGTTAAAATTCAGGCCAAGGGTCTCAGCCGCTTGCTCCGCGGCTTTGTAAAGGAACGCTCCTTGGCCAATCATCTCATGGTTCCTAACCATCTTTAGGAGAGGATCTCTGCCATGCGCAACGATGTAAGCTGTACTTAGAACAATCCGGTTATGAAGACACTGGAGATTCAGAAGTCCGCATCCGCCTTGACGGCGTGAAATATATAATCGCGGAACTGACGAATTGATATGCAAGCTTTTATGCATATGCATGATCTTACGTGTAATGACATCAAGGGCCTTAAGCTCGATCTTCGTCCATTGAGCTACCGCAAACGAGTAGAGTAGAACCGGGACGGCAAGCATGTTAGTCGCAGATACCTTGTTCAACGCCGATGTTACGTCCTGAATGCGGTTTTGAGGCACGCCCAGGTATGTATAGGTCTCTCCAGTATTAGGATGTCTGATAACACTTATATCCACAAGCTCAGGGTCCTTGGGAACGCCAGTAATCTTTCCTTTCTTCAAATGAATTTTGGCACACTTGTCCAAGCCAAGGTCCATCCCAATCTCTCCTGTCTAGTTCTTGACAATATTTATAGCAGTTTGAAGTTTGCTTTTAGCAGAGGCCTATCTTCAGGTCATCCATATAAAATACATGAGTGACCTTATGCTCGCGCTGATTAGTGTCGCCACAGAGGTATCCAGGAGAATTTCGTAGTGCGAGAGATAAAGGCAGAAGTGTGATGCAAAAAAGCAAAGGGCTCATTGTACCACCTTGAAAGACGCCCCTCTGGAAGGTGACGTTGTTCGTTGTCACACGATAATTTCTAGATGAGATAGTAAATCTAGTTTTCCAAAGAGGCATCAATCTCTCTATGCATCTCACTATGTGTGGATGTACCTTCAAGCTTTCCAACAGACAGATGATAAGTATATGAGAGGTTGAATCGAAAGCTTTCCGGTAGTCAATCCAGGCCATTGACAGGATGCGCTGATGGGCTGCAACGACTTTACAGACACACCTGTCAATTAGCAGGTTCTCTCGACAGCCTGCTACACCTTTTTTCGAGCCACGTTGTTCGTACATCTCTCGCCATACAGGCTCAATTCGTCGAACAATCCCTTTGTTGACGACAGCTGTAAAGATCTTATACAGCATGTTCAAACAAGTTATTGGCCTGTAATTTTCTGGGTTGGACAAGTTGCCTTTTTTTTGGCAGGAGTATAGTGCGCCCTAACACCAGCCACTGCGGAATGGGCGTCTCCGACTTTAAATATAAGGTGAATATGCGGGCCAAATGTTGGTGTGTAAAAGTAAACTTCTTCCACCAAAAGTTCTTGATACAATCTGGTCCAGCAGCGGAAAGTTCTTCGTGCCTCTAAGTGCTTTTTTCACCTCTTCGGCAGTGATTGATGGACATTTCTCCTCAGATTTTATGAGGTTGTCGCAAAACTCCTTGAAGCGGATGATATTGTCAGTATCTTCTTTCAACTCTAGTGTTTTCGGGATCTTGTACACCTCTCTCCAAAAAGTCTCTACCTCCTTGGGCTTGGGTGGATTTTTTACAGAAACAGGTAGATGGCTGAATAGGCGCAATGGGTCAGCGAGAAACTGTTGATTCTCCCTGATCCATCCATCCGTCTTCTGTATTCTCCTCCTTGCGTCAGATAACCGCCGTATTTTGTCAACAATATGCTGCTTGATTGTCAGCAGCTTTGACTTGTTTAGTGTGTGATTCAAGATTCTTAGTTCTTGGGCAAACTTTCGAACCCTTTACGTAAACGGTCTAAAAGATGTTATGTAGTCAATCACACATTGAACACGGGACGCATTCTGTCTTGCCCATCCAATCTTCTTGTTCAGTTGATGCAAGCGTCTTTTGGTCTTTTGATCCATCGTCGGTTTCAGCCTTCGATTTGAATCAGCCAAAGCTCTCGCAGCATCATAAACTGAGCAATTGATGGTCCAGAGGTCGGACTCTTGCGAGATATCTCCACGAAGGATGGCATCCATTTCAGCCAGATCTTGGGGCTTAGGAGGAACTTGCATGTTAATGTTCCTTCTTGTAATGAAATTGCGATCATCTCTCAGAAGGTGCCTGCTTTCTGCGGTTGGTCTCAATGTCGCTTCCTCATCTTCGTCTGCAGCTTCATAAAGCAGCGGTTGGGGAAGCGCTCCGCGTACATATCCATTTTTCCGGAGGTTGTCGGCTTGATTTCGCAAAGACTGATGCGAAACGTGCTGAAGCTGTGGGTGTTTCTGGCACCACATAGTGTACATACGCGCCATAAAGCCTCGGTGAACAGGGATAATGCTGGCATCGTAGCAGTCTAACAAGTCATCCTTGAGTTGATCCGTCCACTGAATGTGGGCGTTTCGCCGGTTCGTCGTCGTGTTTCCATCTAAATTATTTTCAGCACCCCGAACTCTAGGCTGATCGGCATTGTTTGTCGACCCATTGTCGGGTGCTCTGCGCGTTCAATTGTCTTGAACCGCATCTACAACATTTTGGTGTTTTGTTGGTTTCATTGTTGTTCCCACGAGCAGCTAGGGAAAGGGTTAGTCCATCCTTGTAGAGCCCCGCGTGCAAGGATAAGGCTGATACTCTGAGAGGTCGCCCGGTATCCCAGAGTCACCGTTTGAGACACCTAACCCATGTGCCATTAAGCTTTCGGCACGGTTGTTACGCTTTCGCTTAGGAGTTATTCCTTCGGGACCACCCCTGGACAATTGTCCACGACTGCTTATTGATTGTTGTAACCATATTCAGCAGAAACCCTTGGTACTATCCGCAACCCGAGGACGCGTTCGGTGGCTTTGTCATAGGCCCTTCGGTTCTATTCCAAAGGAATCGAAACCGAAATATATAATATAAATATAAATAAATATATATATATATATATATATATACATTTGTTTATTATATAACAAATATATTTTTTTTCAATCCTTATATTTTTAAAAACTATATATATATATATTTTTTTTTAATGTTACAGATAAATTTTGTTATCAAGGATTTTAAATACTTATTCAAAATTTCTTTTAGAACACGTATACTTGTTTATGCATTATTTTTCCATATCTTGGAAAGTTTGAACATATTTTCCATATTTAAAATAATGTTCATATATCTGCGAATGGATTATAAACATTTTCAGGCCCTTTCTTGTTCAGAAAATATTCTTTTATTAATTATTTAATTATTTTGCCCTTATAACTAATGCATTTGTCAGCAAGAAGCGCAGCAGCGCCGCCAGCGGATTAGTTCACGGCTGGCATCAAAGTTTAGCCAGAGCTGCTATGCAAAATTCGGGTCGGTCGGATAGGGCTGGTATAGAGGCGACAATGCCCACCAAGCTTAGAAGATTGTCGCGGGGAATGAGACGTCGGGAGTAGGCTTAGTTCGGGAACCAGCGATGCGAGGCGCTAGTATCGCGAACCAGCCACGGAACCGTTCCCTCTACCCCTCTATGCCGGAAGCAGTGCTTCACCGATAGAAAGGACGCTTAGTGTATGTGAGTGGCATGGGCCAAGAATGTGTGTGGTGCATGTGAGTCAGAAGACAGGATAAGCGTGACAGGTGAAAGAAATTGTTACTTGCCAGTTTTTCACCGTAACCAAGAACTGCTGCTAATAATCTCGTCGATTTTGAATATTTGCCAAATATGCATTTCATTAAAAATGAATTTTCAAATGTATAGCATAGTGTATCTATTATCTCAGGTAGAAGAAATAAATTAAAATAATCATTTAAAATTTCCCTATGGTAGCATTTTATACTTATTTAATTCTGAGTCAGTAATCGCCTCTTTTCTAGATCATTTGATTTTTTCAATTGGAAAAATAGAGTATTGAAAAATGCAGATATACAATTTTGTAAGCAGGACATATATTAATTAAAAATAAGCAATTTAAAACTTCTTGGTTCTAAAAAATTATTGGAATTGCAAGTCTTTCTTCACTACAGAAACGTAGATAATGTTTTTTGGTGACTAGGAGCTTTAAAATTGAAATTTTTCAAATATACTTTCACAAAAATAAATTCCTTATACTTTTACAGTGCTATTTTTAATCCAATTTTACTTTGTAATTACTTCACCATCTTCGATTTCGCAAATTCAATTAATTGTGCAAATTAATTCGTACTCTGCTAAGTTTTTGAAATTTTCGCATTCAAATTTAGTCAGTTACAAGATGTTTTAGTAGGTATGAAATTTACTGAAAATCAACATTCTTGTTAACACTGTAAAAATACTATTATTTCAGAGCTAATTCCAGGCATTGAAATACGACTAAAAAATCTGTCTCCAGTCATACTAAAATGAAACCACTCGTGGGATTAAAGAGTCATTTTTCTACATTGAAAATAATAACAGCATGAAGTTATCAGATTTCAAAAAAGGACTCGAAAAATATTTATACCGACAAAAAAGATCTCTCGTTTTTACTGAGAATGTTTGATAATATTTCGAACAGTTTCTAATAATAACTATGAGTATTTATTCTGAAGATATTGTGATAATATATCACTAATAGCATAATACTTTCATGGATGTGGCAAAAAGCGTTTGTTTATTTATAAATTAACAGCATATGAATATTAGGGGTGCTTAAACAAAAGCATGTCCGAACCTCAACGTGCATTTTCGTTTTTTTTGTTCCTTGTGGGTTAAAAATGAACCACGTTGAAGGAGAAATAAATTGGTCTGTTTTTACAGAAAAATTTATTTTTCTCGAAAAAGGCAGATCATAATGCAAAATTATATACAGAATATAAAAGACGCGACTCATTAAAATTATTTTTATAATTATGCATTCTGAGGGAGATATGCGAAGGAAATTGTTATAAAGTAGTGTGAATTATCTATATTTATAGAGAGACTGATGATCCAAAAATACTTTTTTTAATAAGCCGCATCTTTTACATTCTGCATAATTTGCCAGTATGATCAGCTGTTTTCAAAAAGATGAATTTTTGTGTAAAAGCAGACAAATTTACTATAAGCGACCTTGTGCGAATGCGTGTTTATTAAAAAAAAATGAAAAACAATTTTAAACTCATGCATGAAGTCAGTGATTCATTCAATTAATAAATTCAATAATACATAATTCTTTAATCCATGAATTAATTAGTTAATTGATTAACTATTTAATTTTTCAATTACTTAATTTTAACGTATTTGACTATTTCAAACTATTTACATAACTTTGAAATACAATCAATTAATTTAATTACTTCTTTATTCTTTTTTTACAATAATGAATTACATTTGATATGTAATTACTTTCAACTAATCAATTACTCACTTATTGTTAATGCAAAAAAATGATCACAGATTTCAAATCAATTACAATTACGTTTTTGCCACAAAAGTACTCGAAAGAACTCAAGAGGGGTTATGACAAGATTTTGATATTAACAATTAATAATAAAAATATTTTTGGTTGTTACAAAAAGTACTAAAGAGCCGCAAAAGTACTGAAAAAAAGCCACAATAGTACTAAAAACTGGCCAAAAAGTAATCATAAGTGGTGATAACAAGATTTTTTTATAAACATTTTTTTATTTATTAATGGAAAAAGACGTATTAGTCATGAGAAATGAATTATATACACTTCTTTGGGACAAAAATTTACGCTAAATTGACTTCACTTTCATTTATCCTGCAGGAACTTTGTCATGGGATTCACAGGAAATGAGGTATTTTCCAAAAACACAACTTCTCCGTTTTCAGTCAAAAATGCAACAAAAAATGGAATTTTTGAAACCTTGCAATTCCCCAAATTAATAGAACTAATAGACTTTTTTTAGATGCATGCAGATTTTTTTAGACTCTATTTTATCCTCTCGCGTCATAAAAATGGTCAACTTTCAGGGATCTTAAATTATGACCTATTATAGATCAGATATTGTTCTTTCTTTGTAATCACAGCAAATTGAGTATACTTTCACTCACCTGAGGAATACTTTTCCGTACAGTAATTAGGTGCAAAGGTACACAGTGTTCTTTAAGATTTAGTGATTTTTCGCGGATTATTTTCTCAACGTAATTTTCTGATAATTTCGTCCTCTTCCTTTTTCCTCTTCAATATTTTACTCTGAAATCCAATGGAAGTTAGTCGTCAACGCAAAAGTAACTTTCGGAACTGTTAAAAAAAAAAAAAAAAAACATTTTGGCAAATGGATCTATTCTAACACGTTTGATATGTCAAAAGGGCCCCCTTAACGAAACTTTCTTATCAAAAACATTGGATGTGATCTTAAGCCCCATTTCAGTTTCAGTGATTCTGTCTGAGACAAAAAAATCATGTTGCCGAAATGTCAAATATACCCGCTGATATTTTCAAAGACAAAAACAAAAATAATGTATAATGTATGTGTAAGACTTTGTTTTGTAAGATTCCTACGAAAATATAACATGATTTTTCACTTAAAAAAATTAATTTTAACAGAATATTTACAAAGATTTGAGAAGATTTCTGAAATTGTGAGAAATGAATGTGGAAGATTTTAGGAAAAAATTTTTATTGTGCAGGAATTGAAACAAATCTTTTGGAAAAAATATAGGACTAATTCTAATTGTGTTAAAAAATGTTTACAAGTTCAGACAAAATTTCAATAATAATAATTTAAAATTTCTTATGTCCTAAAATTAGTTTTAAGAATAAAAATTAAAAACTGAAATGAAACTTTTTTTCCTAATATTCAATAAGTGATTACAACATAAATCATCAAAACTCGTACAAATTTTATTGAAACTGTTTGAAATTGAGTACAAATACAAAGTATACTCAGCGAATTCCTGCAAAATAATAAAAAGTTGAAAATTACCTTTTGTTTAATAATAGCCAATTGAAAATTAAGGCCGAGCGGTAACCACATTTTTCTACTTTCGGAGACAAAAAGTATTGACGCAACTTCAGATTTAAAACAACTTCCAGCGAGAAAGCTGTTCTGTATAGTTCAATGAAAATGTCTGGAATATTTTAGATAAATTCATTAAAAATTGACTGAAATGTGTACTTTGTAAAATAATACGAGAGTCGGGTAAGTTATTGGATCCGAGAGCTCAACTGTACCTACGATAATGATACAATGTTTTTTATTTCTAAGTTTTTTTTTCTAAGTTGTACCTACATTATTCAGATTTTTTCCACGCAGTGCAGAAAGATAAGTATGAGAGTAGAGAATGTATAAGTACAAAATCAAATAATGTAAAAAATGTTCCCACATTTTATTATAATTCTAAGAAAATAATTATTGTATGCGAAGAACATGATCTGTACATTTTTATTTGTGTATTTATTAATAAGTTCACGTGTTTGCTATTGTTACAATTTAAATGCAAATATTATTCAATAAATGTTAACATATTGAAATAATAATGACTATTGTAATTAATCATTCTAAGAAAAAAAATTATTCCTCTGATGGGCGAATCAAAAAATTTCTAATGGGGTCGCTCAAATAAAAATTCTTTTGTTCTCAAATTTTAACTTAAAATATTAAAATACAAAGTTTCAAATGAAAAACGTATCGGTGGATATTTCCATTCACGAAAATATTTAAAGAAAGTGAATAGCCAGAATAGAGTTTGGAAAGACCAGTCCAGGTATAAGGGTTCTAAATATTTTGCAGTTCGACTCCTGTACACGGCACAGTCTCTTCACCTACCCCACTCACACAGATTAGGCATGAAGCACTGCAATGCTGCAGAACCATGGTTCGCGTTGCTGGTTCCCAAACTAAACCTAACTAAGCCTTCCCCTGCCGTCTCCATCCCCTTAGCGTGCATCAAGCTGCCCGCTGCATTGTCGCCTATGGCAGATTCCCGACTCGCATCGGCTGTCTTGGGTACACTGAAAAAATTTTGGGCAAGCAGCTGTCTTCTTAGTGAGAACGAAGCGCCACCACGGCGGTCGGTGCAGCGGCCACACCACATTTGAGTGAGCAATAGTGCCAAACGTGCGAGCAGATCCTTTCCCACGTGTTGGGAACGCTGCAGTCCCACAAAAGAGAAATTTCTACCTTATAGGTTATAGCTTATAGGTTATGTGCACGCGCCTGTTCACGACGACAGGCTTATATATTGATAAATTATTTACATTTGAGATCATTGCGTGAACGCGAGCAGTTATTCTTCTCTAAGAAGTCATCTACGATCAAAAGTTCACTTGTAAAAATAAAATAAGCACGAATATATACGATAAACCGTTTGTCGGATGAAACAACCTCCTCGCGAAACTCGGGTTGGGAATGCCGTTCTCCCGCATAAACGGAGCGTTACTGTACCAACACTGTTGGGGCTACAGCTGTTCCAATGTGGGCACACAGCATGCCCAACAAGAGAGAAGATCCGCACCAAGCTGCGGGCGAACAGCACGCGACTCATTTGGTGTTGCAGCTCTATCGCGTGGGCGAGCAGCTCGCCCAAAATTTTTTCAGTGTAGTATACCCCCATCATTGCGTTTAGCACGCTACCCCTCGCTTGCTTGTTCCCGCTTGGACGGCTGGCGCACGGGGGTGAAGCCAGCATAGGAACTTCCGGTAGCAAATCTGACTTCCGGCCCAGTTCGATCTGGGGTCCTTTCTAGGAAATTTAAAAATATTCAGTTTGCGAAAATGTAGTGAACTTTGAAATCGTTAGTATGGTAGCACTGAAAACTGACAGTTGAAAACATCATGATTGAAAACGTTGAAAATTGACGCTATTTCTACCCAAATTCTTAAGACTTCCCAATAAACATAATCGTGAAATCTTAACGATAATTTTTTAATTAACTCGAAAAGAATTACCTGTAAAATCAAGTGCCTTGTACCAGGTCTCACGACTTTAGGATTTGCCATGCCGGTTGTGAGGAATGTAACATAACCTCTAAATTGGGTCGTGTTACTCGTGTTACTATTTTATTAGGGTTTTTTCCCCTACGAGAACCTTCGTGATACTTCTTCAAATCCACGACAAAACAAAAAGTAATCATGCAGTGATTTGTGTCGAATAAAAATCCATGCTCGGAATCTTTGTTTATCGTTTTTTAAAATAATTTTGATCAAATTCCATTTACCAATAATGTTGTCAATAATTTGCAATGCCAATTATTGATGTTATTGTGTACTTCAATTATTGCATGTAATGATATCATTAAACGGTATTACGAATTATTGACAACATTATTAAGTACAATATTTCAAAATTGAATATCCCGCCCGCACGGCCGCTTGCGATTTTAGTTCCCCCAGTTCTCACATGAGCACACGTGTCGCTCCATAAGCGGCCATATTGGAAATATTTGTTTCCAATTTTTATCACGAGGCTTCTCCCCCGTGGGCTGGCGTACCTGAGATATTTAAACTTTATTACAGGGATTTTTGAAAATAAAATTAAGCTGTTGTCCCTTTGGTTTCCAGTTTAGAAATAATTTCCGATGGAGTTTATTACTCTAAAATTTGAAGCTTTTTAGTTTCGAAGACGCGTAAAATGAAATTAAATAAAAAAATTATTATAAAAAATCTTGAATAAAAACTGAAACTGCCTGGTTGAAAATTCAACTGTTTTGATGAAAACTCGTCTTCTTAGGTTGAAAATTTAAGTTTCTTGATAGAAAATGTGAAATGTACTTATCTATTTAGAACTCATATTTAGTTGTTAAATAGTCAAACTGAAATTTTTTTTTGGTAGAAATTGAACTATTTTTTTGAAAATTTGTTTAATTAAAAAATTTATCTATTTTAATAGAGATTGTATCTTTCTTGGATAAAATGACAACTGTTTCATTGAAAATTCAACACGAGAACAATTTTGTTATAAATTGATACTGTTTGGTTAAAAAATTCAATTATATTTTGTTTAAAATTCAACTATTTTGTTAAAAAATCGTCTTCTTAGGTTGAAAATTCCAGTATCTTGATAGAAAATGTACTTCTTATTTAAAACTCATATTTTGTTGTTGAAAAGTCAAGCTGAATTTTTTTTTTATAAAAATTCAACTATTTTTTGAAAAACTTATCTCTTACCAGACACTCTTTTTTGCTTGAGGATTCGACTATTTTGTTTGAAAATTTTGATAGAAACACTTTGTTAAGAAACAATTTTTTGTTGGATATTTATATTTTTATTTGAAAATTCATCTCTTTGGTTCAAAGTTTAACTATATTGTTGAAAACTGACCTATTTAATTAAAAATTAATTTGCGCGGGTAAAACTTGAACGACTTTGTTGAAATTTTTTTTTTCTAATGAAGGTTTACTGTTTAGTTGAAAATGTATCTATTTTGTTGAAAATTAATTTTTTTGCTAAAAATTCGTAACTTTTGGTTTAAAATTTAACTATTTGATTAAAAATTAACTATTTGGTTAAAAATTCAACTATTTGGTGAAGAATAAACTTTTTTGTTAAAAAATCATATTTTCGGGTTGAAAATTCAACTGCTTTGTAGATAATTTATCTCTTTGGCTCAAAAATTCAACAATTTTGTTAACAATTGATGTATTTTGTTAAAAATTTATCTTTTTTTGTAGAAAATTAATTTTCTTGGTGGAAAATTAATATTTTTTGTTGAAAATTTACCTTTTTTTGGTTGAAAGTTGAACTACTTTGTTAAAAGTTCTGTTTATATGTGAAATTCACCTTTTTGGTTCAAAATTTAACTTTTTTTCAAATTCGTTTTTTTTACATTTGTCTTTTTTGGTTAAATACAACTAGTTCATGGTTCAAAAGTCTTCCCTTTCCTTGAATCTATTTGTTTGTTTTTAGTTGCATAACAATGTAAAGACCAGTTAACAAACATGATTGTTTGAAAAATGTATTATTGCTTATAACTATCTTCTCTTAGATAATTGCTAGAAAGTAGCATTTTTTTGAAATTTTGAACTTTGCTTTGGCTTCTTAGTTACGAACAAATAATAAATAAACAATAGAGAAAATAATTTTTCAAATAATCTTTCTTTTTGTGAATATTTTTTTCTGAAATAAAACAGGTATTTGAAATATTCCTCAAATTTTCTATATGTAATAAAATATATGAATGTGAATTTTTTTCTTGAAGTAGTTACCGAAAACAAAAAAGTCAAAGAAAAGATGAAAATTCCAGAAAAACCCGCAACTTTCTAGCATTACTCTAAAAGAAGATAGTTATAAACCAAAAGGAATTTTTGAACAAATGTGTTTGCAACTTGCATTAATCTCACTAAGTAAAAAGTGAACAAAAAGTTAAAAATTAAAAAAAAAAACCGTAACTTTCTAGCATTATTTAAAGAGAATGTTATTAAAAATAATGAATTCTTTGAACAATTATGTTTGTTAAATTGAATTAATTATTACCTCACTAGAATTTGAAAGTGGACCAAAAGTGGAAAATATATGAAAAACTGCAACTTTCTAGCATTATTCTAAAAGAATATTATTGTAAATAATAAATAGTTCCAACAATTGTGTTTTGTTAAATTTAGTTTATTATTGCCTCGGTCTAACTGAAAAGTTGAAAATTAGTTGAAAAACTCAGATAAAACCGTGAATTTCTAACTTTATTCTAAGAGAAAATGGCTATGAAATATAATAAATTGTTTTAATATTATATTTGAAAATCTAATTATCACTATAAAGTAATATTTTATGCACTACAAAAAATGTTTACTAAAAGAAACCTCAAAAAACTAATAGTTAGCGCCAAAAACTTGCAATACCCAAGTTTTAACTTATGGGGTTTATTTAAACCTTTTAAACTTTTAAACTTTTTTTATGGGAAATACGTGTTAATCTTCATGGGGCTTGCGGAATTTTTGAATATCATTTTTTTAAATGCATTCATTTTTTGTAAATTTCAACAAATCTGGGGGAGATTTGCATGCAAATTAAAAAAAAAAATTGTGGACCTCCTTAGTCCACGTGGACTTTGGCTAGACCCGCTAGACCCCCCGGCCTCCCTCGTGGACAATCGTGGACTTTTGCTTTTCTCGTTTAAAAATGCATTTATTTCTATATAAATTTCATCTTTTTTGCTTAAAACTGCAACTGTTTGGTTAAAAATTATTCTGTTTCCGTAGAAAATGAAATTTTTTGTTCAAAAATCTATGTTTTGTAGAAAAATTGTATCTTTGGCTCAAAAATTCAACAAATTGGTAGAAAATATAACTGTATGGTTGAAAATTTATATATTTTTTTGAAAATTCGTTTTTTTGAATAGAAAATTCAAGTATTTGGTTTAAAAATTAATGTCTTTTGGTAAGAATTCATCTTTTTGGTTGAAAATGTAACTATTTGGTTGAAAATTCAACTATTTTATGGTAAGCTTATCTTTTGATTAAAAATGCAAATAAATGTTTGGTTGAAAATTCATCTGTTTTGGTTGAAAATTCATTTGCTTTGATTGAGGATTTTACTGTTTTATTAGAAAATTAGTCCTTTTTTATTCGATCTGTTCTTGCTTAAAATATCAACTATTACATTTTTCGTTGAGAACTCATCTTTTTCCGTTGAAAATTCAACTGCTTTTTTGAAAGTTGAACTACTTTATTGATTAATAAAAAACAGTATTTAATTTTCAACCAAAGACGAATTTCCAAAAAAATACATGAATTGCTGCAAATATTTCTATAAATAATATATGTTTGATAATATTTGGTAAAATATAACAATTTATATGTTCATAAACAAATTAGATGAACAAGTTCCAAATATTTTGGAAGTTCAAGTACAACGATTTTTTCCCTTCCATTCAAATGGCTTGAGATTAAGTTGAAAGTCTAAGTTAGTCACGAACATCAATAAAAATGTATTAATAAATATTTTTAGAAACAATTGATCATAGTTAAGTATTAATTATAAAATATTCCAGGAATTTTCACTGAGGGAATCTTAGCATGCAGTGTTATTATTCATTCTCAAGCTATTTTGATTTAGAAACCGATTTTTTTCTACGTGTAACTGCCCAAAAATTTTAATTTGTTTATCTAAACTGTTTATAAACATTTAAATTCTTATATTTCACCAAATATCATCAAAGGTATATTACTTTTAGTAAGATTTGGATCAATTCAGAAAATTAAGGGAAGTCGAACCTTGAAAATACGTCAAATTAAAATTTATTGCTACAAACACTATTTAGAACAATGGTTATTCTTAACTTTTCAATTATTGTGTGATTAAATGTAATTATTACATTAATATGTACATTGAATCAGCCTAACTGTACAATATTCTAAAATTCAAAGTCGTAAAGGTTAATGAATTTTAAATTTAAAACGTTAACAAAATAAATAATATGTGAGATACTAACGTGTAGACTTGATCAATTTCAAATTCTGTGACCTAGACGAATTATTGCAAATTGATATATTAAAAATTGCAGTCAAATCTCACTTTTGAAACGTTAAAAATGGTAAAATTTGCGAAGTTTTCAATATCCAGTTTAAAACTCTTAAAAACGGAATGAATTTAAATTCGAAGCCTTCCAAAATAGAGTAATATATAGGCAATCTATGAATGAGTATTGAATACAAAGGGAGTATAAGTACAATGGATACTAATTTCAAGATTTCAGGTGTGTCCGAGGGTATGTCCGCCTCTAATCCGACGCCAGATATACTTGTAAAAGCAAGTGAGGGGTAACTCGCATAGCGCAATGGTGGGGGTATACTTAGCAGGTAAACGAATGCGAGTCGGGCGATGCCCGTCGCCTCTATACCTATCTTCCCTCTACGTTATTACTCTGCTATTCAACTCATTGAAGTCAAGTGTCCCCCTAGGGTTCGGGTATTGTAAAAAAATTGGGTTGCTCTCCAGAAAGTGCGAAAAAATTTGGGAAATGTGCTGGGCTACAGGTTTGGGCCTGTAGCAGGGAGCTTTATGGTCGAGCCTGCAACTGGAAGTCCTAAGACGAAATGCATCTTTACTGAAGGGAGAACAAGGGTATCAAAGGGTAAATAAATTATCTTATATTTTCCTGAACAAAGTCTAATAAGTAAAAACCGTATACGTCTTACGTGTTAAACTCCATAAAAAAGACATACCCAACTCGAAGAAATTTCCTTCGGGAACACATGTGCCGCGTCCACCACTATTTCTTCTAGAGAGCGGGAGTGGTGGTAGACGCGCGCGAGAATCTCTCCTTTGTGATGTCCGCTGCACCGCAGATACGAAATATCTGTTGGGGTGCTTGGGGGCGAATGACTTTTCAACATAAAATCTTAATAGTAACTAGAGTCTTAATTATTTTATTGCAGTATGTTTACATTTCTTTTCAATGAATGTAATTGAAAAGACAACTTCACAAAGTGCTTCTTTGTTGTACATTATTGAATATTTTAATATCACCGTTTTTTACATTGTATGTATAATATGCACAAACTTTGGCTGATACTTTTTGCAGTATAACAGTCTGTTAACATTATGCATAACGTAGAAAGGTAAGTTATAAAATTGAAATATAATTATAAAATATCAATCCCATACAGTATCAATAGATTCTCATATGTTTAATTAAATATTACATGTGTTACATTTGACATTCAAAAGTAATATGGAGCCTATTGCGTTATATGTTTAACTTTACGACTTTAAGGTTTAAGTTCGCGTTTACAGTTCTCACCGTCCAAATACCTGCGTATTGTCAGGACAGGTGATTTTGAGGCAGGATAGTTTTTTGAATTGCAGTCAGGTGCATCTTACGGTAGGAATGCTATAAAAAATGGAAAGTTTTGCAGGTAAGAGAGGGTGACAAAAATGTTGAAAGTTTGCAGACGTCAGTTTGAAAGAAGTTTTCGTTGGGATTAGTGCCATTTGAAAAATTCAGTTATAAATACTTTTATTGTGCAGAAACAAAATTTAAGAATAGTGAACTACATTATTTATGTTTAGAAAAGCATAAGTGAAAGGCGAGATGAAAGCTAATTATAAAATTTTCATTTGAAATACATCAGTGATAAGTAAGTATTTAAAATGGCTGAGCTACAAAGAATTGTGTAAAATCTCATTTTCAAATGCTGATTGATCTTGATTGAATTTTTGAGAAAAGTCTGTTCAAATGAATTGTTTGTAATGATATGTAGTACTTTCAGAAAGTTTGAAAAAAATAACAAATATTTGATAAATTTTTGGAAATGCTTCCAAGTTTTAAAATATTTTAAATCTATTCAAAACCTCTCAAAATATTTTAGCTGGCTCGAATGTTTCTTAAAATTTTGAAAAATTATTCAAAATTAAAAAAAATTGCCTTAAAATCTTCCAATTTTTCCTAGGAATTTTAAGAAAATTTGTTTATTTACCCGAAACCTTTCAAAATTCTTTTAAAGCTTCTAAAGTCTTGGTTTGAAATATTTTTAACAAATCTGTATTTTTTTAAATCATTTACAGTTTAAAATTCTTTTTCAATCTCTTCAAACCTTCCAAATATTTCTTGAATTGACTCGTTTATTTTTTATTTTTTAACCTTACCAAAGTGAAACATTTTGTTTAAAAGCTTCTACTCTTTTTCACAATTCAAGGAAATCTGTTGAAATATTTTTAAATCTTTTTCGATTTTTTCTTAAAGTTCATTTTTTTAAATAAAAAATTATAAAAAATTTTCCTATAAATCTTTCAGATTCTTCTTTGACAGTTTTAGACATCTTTTCAAATATTTTCAAATGTTTATAAATATTCTCTTAAAAGTAATTTTTCAAAATAAACAATCATTTCAATTTTTCGTAAGAATGTAGAGATTTTTTTTTATTTTCTTGAAACTTTACTACAAAATTCCTCAAATATCTCATAAGCTTTTAATATTTCTTAATCGTTTCAAAACTTCTAAGTATTTCTTTAACTTACTCAAATTTCTTGTAAAATTACGTATTATGGCAAAATTTTGCTTTGAAATCTTTTACACTTTTTTTCAAAATTTGAGGAAATAATTTTAAATGTTTTGTAATCTTTTTCAATTTGCTCTTAGAATCCATTAAGACAAAAAAAAATCATTTGAAATTTTCCCATGAATCTTAAGAATATTTTTTTCATTTTCTGGACGTCCTGCAAAATTGAGTTTACCTAAAATTTTGTAAATCCTGAATAATTAAAAAAATTATCTTCCATACTTTTATTCCACATATTTTAAAATCTTTGAAACTTAAAATTATTATTTTAGAATTAAACTTAAACCATTAAAAATTTCCCCAGAAATCTTAAAAAAAATGTAATCTCAAAATCTTTTTTACAATGGGATGAAACACATTTTTTATTTATTGCGTACGTTTATAATTTACATTACAGCTGTACCTTCAACACAAAATGGACTGTCACGGAGAGATAAAAATTTTAAAAAGAAGGATTTAAGTTGGGAATTGGAAAACTTGTGCCTGTGTTTTCCATCGACTCGTTATGACAAAACCCTTTTATTTTGCTGTTTAATGTGTGTTAAACAATTCACCAGGGCAGGTAATGCAAAGACACACTATTCTAGTAAACATCGTAGAGATGTAAATTACATATTCAAAGGAGAAGAGTATCGCACCGAACATTTCCAAAATCTAAAACAACATTACATAAGAAGAAATAATCATGTAGGTAAGTACTAATTCAAAGTTGGACTTTACTCTCTAATCATCCGTGCTATTGTCTGTCCGAACACAGACAGTAGTATATAGCTTATCTAGTATGAGCTCTGTTCCACAATCATTAACGTCTTCCGAAATACATTCCATTGTTCCAGAATCAACCTCGCAATTACCAACGTAGGATGAACAGGGAGAGTGTGTCGTCCCCATTATGTCCTCTGTGTCACAATCGCCCAGCAGCTCAGTATCATTATTGGGCCCCGAATTATTGACAAGTGGATCAACTTCGTTCAGATCAAGCATAGTGAATGAGAATTCATTTCTTAAAGACGGTAATGTAGCCGATCCCTAAAAAATGAAGCGTCAGGCTCTTCAAGTATCGTACAAAATTTCATTTGAATTTGCGCGTAAAAAATGTTGCTTTACTCAAGGTAGCATGATAAAGCAATGTGCCATTGTGATAGCACAATGCTTCGAATTGCACGAATCTGTAGAAATTGTTCCTTTACATAAAACGACGAAAGGGTCCGACGTTTAAGAAGCTTTTGTGAAAACAGTCGATCAATTCGGGGGCTTCGATAAGTGTTCAGCAATTGTTACTGATGGAGCGAAAGCAATTACAGGTCACATAACTGGACTGTGGGATTTATTGAGAAGAAAACATGGTTTAATTTGCATGCTTAATCATTGCCTTATCCACCAAGAAGCATCTTGCGAATAGGCATTGAAGGCAAAAGAAACGTTGCGAATAGTTGTCAAAATAACGAACGCAATTAGGGGGGTGGGTGCATAATTCGCTGAACCACAGACTTTTCAAAGAATTTTTAAAAGAATGAGAATCCTGTTACGGTGACCTTCGTTTGCACTGTGATGTCAGGTGGCTAAGTGCTGAGAGATGCTTAGATATTTTTTCGGATTGAGAAAAATTATTCTTGTGGTTTTGGCTGAAAATGTTTAAACGAAATAATGTTTAGAATTCCAAGAAAAATTTCTGGATCCGTTATTTCGGAGTGAACTCGCATTTCTCACTGATATAAGAAAACACTTAAATGTGTTTGATTCTTTCAGGCAATATAAAAAGCAGAGTGTTTCGCAACTGATGGAACACGTAAAAAATCTTCGTGATGCCTTGCAAGAATTCACGTGTGAATTGCAGCAAAATAATTTGAAGCATTTCCCAAGCTGTAAGAAAATAAATAAAGAATTCCCTGAGTCGAATATTGAACGATATGCTGCAGACCTTATTAGTATTGAAAACGAATTCTAGGAAAGGTTTAAAGACTTCGACATTTTTGAACCAGATCTCGAATTATTCATTGATTCTCTCGGTGCAGTTGTAAATAATCAGAAAGAAAACTTAAGGTCAGAATTAAGTGCTTTGCAGGATGACTATCGTTTCAAGCGTAGGAAATTGTACGCAGTGAGTTGTTTCGTTTATTACCGGAAAAAGATTATCTTAAATTGAAAGCATTCGGAATACGAATTTTTTCAATGTTTAGATCGACTTATCAGTGCGAAAGCTCTTTTTCTGTCATGAATAATATAAAGTCGAAAGAGTCAGCTAATTTGACCCAGGGGAGTCCTTCTGCACTGATGAGACTATTTTTAACACACAGAGAAAAATGGAAGTGAAAAATTTGGTCCTTAGTGCTGGTAGTCGAGGTATTCATTACTGAACTGGCGTTGTAAAAAAATGCAAGATTAAAATTAGGTTATAGATTGAAGTGCAATCGCGGTATTAACTCCCTTAGGCAACTAAAGAGATTACGGCTTGTCGATGGTCTGACTGCTCTAGTACACTGTACGGAGTCCAGTCCAGAATAGAAATCGTACCTATACTCGCAACATTAAAGAATGATCGGCCAAAAAGAATTTACAAGGACACAGAGCTGCGGCTGTTGACGGGTCGATGTAGTCACTTTTCATTTCATAAAATTACATTTATTTATATATTATACATGTACATATATTCAATAAGCTTTAAACATTAAATTATGAAAATTCATTTGCTAAAACAGAAAAAGTCGAGTTAGATGAAAAAACTTAGTTGCCGAGAATTGAACCAGGGTTTCTAAGACGACAATCAGCTTTGCTCTGCAATCTGGTATTCCGGATGCTAAAGTAAGAGGCACTAAAGGTCCTCATGGTATCATGCAAGCAAGCTTCGGTTCGGTGCGGCCCGAACGTTATTGAGTGCGGGGCATCCAGGAATGGTTACTGGACTGCTACAAACTCAGTCGAGTTCTCAATAGAACACTATAAACTATACTTCGATTAGGACTTCGTTCCTCCGACAACTGAGACACGATATATAGATTTCCATTATTGGTTCTAGAAAGTATAGTAATTTAGGCTTTCTATTGTTTTTTAAGAAAACGCACTTTTTAGGAGAGACTTTAGTTTTTCATTTGTGCAAAGGTTGAAGCACTTAAATTGTAGGTGGTAACGTACGAAGTGTATACAATAACTTTAGAGTTTTAAAAGATAAGGTTCTATGCAGGAGAGATACACATTTTTAATGATCAGTGTGTAGTTTCACAATCCTTCCCGTGTCATCTGCATCTATTCCTAAAATTTCGTAATCATTAAACAATTTGTGTACAGTAAAGTATAAAGTGATAACAGTTCCAGCAGGAAATCGAAAGTACAAATAATTACTGAGGCAAATAGTTCAAAATCTCAATAATAACGGATTTGCACTGCTTATGATAATTAAAAATATTGAAGCGTTTATTCGAAACATTCTGTTCATCATATTCTTCCAGGAATACAGGAATAAATTCCCATAACTGTGAAAAACTGGAACTCTATTGTGATTGCTCGTTCATAGTGGGCGACTTGTAATATAGTACATTTTAAAAACAGCTTTTTCGACATATAGAGGGTAAGAAGGTGAAAGGAGGTAACTATTTTCCGAAAATCTATTTTTTTTTTCTAGGAAATTCTTAACAATTCAAATACACATCGTGTTGTAAGAATTTGTTCGAAATCGTATTTTTTATCTTAGCAATACCTTAAAGTTACATTATCTTATCCATTAAAAATAAATTAATTCTTTGATCAAAACATTGTTATGATATTGAAGAAAGGCATATATTTCAATATCTTCATGGTTCGATAACAGCACATGTAAATTTTATTCTTTATCACTACCTGAAAGAGAAAAATCGTCTGTCAGACTGTGACACTGTCTCATTGAAAATTGATTTTTTCGGAAATGAACTTTTTTCGATGAAACTTTGTTCCCTATATTCATCAACTCAACATCTCGGGGACGTTCGACTCGGAGAGGGTGAAAAAAGTGCCAACCCGACATGATCAAAGTCGGAAAATATTTCCTCATAACAGGAAGATTCTTTGCAGAAAAAGGGTTTTTGCACCGATTATTTTTTACCAATACGTCAGCTAACAAGGAGTTTTCTTGTCTTTAATTACCATTATGTTTTTACACAAAGTGTTTTCGCACCCTTGCACAATTGCCAGTTTGTCAGTTACCTCCTTGTACTTTTTCTACTTTGACCCTAAGAATTGAAAAAGCAATTCTTAAGCAATTTCTTTTATTTTCTATCTCTATTAATTTAAAAAGCAATTTTTTGACAATTTCTTCGATTTCCTATTTACCGTATCTCGAAATGATGAATGTGATCATGAAATCTGGACTAATTGTTTCTCCAATGTATGTCCAAGTGTGATAATATTTTAGATCAACATCGGAAGAGACAATTTTTAATTTTTCATGTTTGCTTTTGCGAATCTTCAAATTATGCGATGAAAAAATGAATTATTGGGTGGGATTATGCGCCGGAAATCTGCGGAATTTGCGATATTCGGATCGATGAACTTTGAAGAATTGATAACTAAAAATATTGCATGCAAGCTTCAATGTAACTTATCTTCGTCATACAGGCGAGTATTATTATGTTATCAGGTTCATGAAATGTAAAAGAACAAGGTTTTAACATTGATCTAATAGTAGTAGGTCTCATAGTAGTAGAATTGAGATTTTATAACTATATTTCAATTCTATAACTTACCTTTCTACGTTGTACATAATGTTAACAGACTGTTATACAGCAAAAAGAATCAGCCAACATTTGTGTATAATTATACATACAATGTAAAAAACGGTGATAATAAAATATTTAATAATTTACTACAAAGGAACACTTTGTGAACTTCTCTTTTCAATTACATTCATTGAAAAGAAATGTAAACATACTGCAATAAAATAATTAAGATTCTAGTTACTATTAAAATTTTATGTTGAAAAGTCAGTCGCCCCCAAGCACCCCAACAGATATTTCGTATCTACGGTGCAGCGTAAGTCACAGAGGAGAGATTCTCGCGCGCGTCTACCACCATTCCCGCTCTCCAGGAGAAATAGTGGTGGACGCGGAACTTGTGTCCCCGAAGGAAATTTCCCGAGTTGGGTATGTCTGCCATAAAACACAAAAGTTGTCACACGCAGTACTAAAAGTCATTTTGTTTCAAAATAAAAAAATATGTATTTATTTAGATATTGATGTTTAAAATTTGTTTGCGATTATTTAGCCTATGAGTTGATCTTTTATTAACATAAAGTTGCATTTCTTTGAAAGCATGCGATGTCGCTAGTTTTTCTGTGATTTCCAGGAAAACGTTCCCCATTATCTTGTTTAAAAACTTTTTAATTCTTTTGTATGGATTTCGGGACAATGAGAAACCGCCCTCAGAGTTGAAAAGAAATAGTTATTCTAATCATTTAAAAAATACCGGATTTTCTAAATAAAAGTCCGTTTTATTTTTAGGAAGAAATATTGGCAACCGATTCCACAATTTTTCTAGATCACAACCCAGTTAACAAAAAAAAAGACGCAAACCCGAAGGGATTTTCGTAAAAGGTCTTACATGCACGTCCAAGACTTGGGCGGATAGGTGTCATCATATGCATTAAGATCCCGGCGGGATATTTTGCAGCGAGCACTGCCACCCTTTTCCCGCAAGTTTCTTGCAAGCTTGTTTTTGCGAGTCTTAAACTATATTTGATATTAAAAATTTAAAAAATTAATTACCGATAAGTTTTGCGCAATTCTAGTACAACTTATTTGTAATTAGTAAATAATTAATAATAATAATTAGTAAATATGCTCGGCTCGAGACGTTGATAACTCGTGAAGTCAGATGTTCCCTCGCAATGAAATCTCCTGAAATATCTGAAGTCTCTTGAATTCACTCGAAGTCACTTGAATTCATTTGAAGTCACTTGAATTCTCTTAAAATCTCCTAAAATATCTGAAGTCATTTGAATTCACGTGGATTTACATGAAATCATATGAATTCACGTAAAGTTACTTGAAATCACCTACAATCATTTGAAGTTACTTGAATTGTCCTGAAATATATCTGAAGACATTTGAATTCACGTGAAGTCATTTGAATTCACGTGAAGTCATTTTAATTCACATGAAGTCACGTGAATTCTCTTAACATCTCCTAAAATATCTAAAGTCATTTGAATTCTCGTGGATTTACATGAAGTCACGTTAATTCACGTAAAGTTACTTGAAATCACCTAAAATCATTTGCTGTCACCTGAATTCTCCTGAAATATATCTGAAGACATTTGAATTCACGTGAAGTCATTTGAATTCACATGAAGGCACTTGAATTCATTTGCAGTCACTTGAATTCTCTTAAAATCTCCTAAAATATCTGAAGTCATTTGAATTCACGGGGATTCACATGAAGTCACGTGAATTCACGTAAAGTAATTGAAATCATTTGAAGTCACTTGAATTCTCCTGAAATATCTAAAGACATTTGAATTCACATGAAGTCATTTGAATTCACATGAAGTCACATGAATTCACCTGAAGTCACGTGAAGTTACGTGAAATCATCTGAAATTATTTGAAGTCCTGGAATTCTTCTGAAGTCATTTGAAATCTCTTGAAATATCTGAAGTCATTTGAAATGTCCTGAAATATCTGAAGTCATTTGAAATCACCTGAAATATCTGAAGTCATTTGAAATCACCTGAAATATCTGAAGTCATTTGAATACACATGAAGTCACGCGAATTCACGTGAAGTCACTAGAAATCACCTGAATTCATTTGAAGTTACTTGAATTCTCCTGCAGTCACTTGAATTTACATGAAGTCACTTAAAATCACCTGAATTCATTTAAAGTGACTTGAATTCTCCTGAAGTCACTTGAAATTTCTGGAAAGATGTGAAGTTATTTGAATTCACATGAAGTCACTTTCATTCTCGTAAAGTCATTCGAAATTACATGGAGTCACTTAAAATCACCTGAATTCAATTGAAGTCACTTGCAATTTTCTGAAATATCTAAAGTCATTTATTGCCAACGGCCATACCACGCTGAAAAACCCAGTTCTCGTCAGATCACTGAAGTTAAGCAGCGTTGGACGCGGTTAGTACTTGGATGGGTGACCATTCAAGAATACTGACATGAGTGCTGTTGGCACATCGTGGGTGTGGTGAGCCCACACTTGTAGTTATTTATAACTACAAGAAAAACCTAGAAACACTACCCGAATCGGGTAGTGTCACGCCTACCCTGAAAGGGAAATGGTTTAATGGTATATATATATTTGAATTCACATGAAGTCACTCAAAGTTACGTGAATTCACATGAAGTCACTTGAAGTGAAGTCAGAAGTAAGTGTACATAAATTGATAAAAATTTACTTTGAGTACGTGTTTCCTTCGAAATAAGTTAATTTAAGTGCGGTTCAACCATTCCCACTAAGGAATTAAATCTTTTTGATAATATCCCTAGCAGGCCGGATGAACGAAACGGATACGCTACAGCGTATCCTTATAGTATCTACATCGTATCCTTTCAGTAACTTGCAAACAAATCAATAAAAACCGCAAGATGAAAATTTAAATTGTTGCAATCATGATTCTACGTTAAAATTGCAGTTTGAAGTTCAAGAAGTAATTGCAAAGTTTTTTTTCGCAGCTAAAGAAGCATATGCTACTTACATACGCTACGACGCTTCTATGGGCAATTTTAACCTAGAATCATCCCAGATAACAATTTACTCACACCTTGCCCGCATGGTGTGTGCACGCGTGTCCACCGATCGGCACGATGTGAGGGCAAGAGTGCAGACATACGTGTCCTCATATGCGTCGCATATGCGCCGCACGCGTGTCAGCACGTTGAAGCAGTTCAGAATACTTTAGAATTTAAAAGTAATAAAATCGATTCACATTGAGAGAAAAATATTATTACGCTACTGAATGACCTCTCCGAAATTCCTAAACGAAAGGGTGATGCATATAGATATTAAGAATGTAGCTATTACGTGAAACGAGAGCGAATTGAAGAAAACTGGATAATTGCGTGCGCATTCATCAATGAAAAAGAGTGGATGAACGGCTCTAATGAATGGAGAGACCCACTCGATACGAGGACGGATCGAAGGAAATCACTCTGCATTTGGTACCGATAAGTTTATTGTTTTAGGAATCGTCCAGGAGGATTCAAGTGCTTAAAATAAAGGATCAACAAGTTAATGGTTAGGAATTTATATAAAAAGAATTAATATCTCTGAAATTTAATAACATAAATTATGTAGCCCGGAAGGAACTTGATTCTTTTTTAACCCGTTTCAAGTATGGGGACTCAATCATGAATTCCTTGCAACGCTAACATAATATTAACGTTATTATTTTTCATTAGTGGAATCTAGATAAATGAAGACCAGATAATGTATGACAAATTGATAGAAAATGACTTTTCCTTAACCCGTTTCAATATGGGAACTCAAAAGTCTTCTATATGTGTCTCATAAATAATGCTGACTGAATAAATTAAGTGTAATTAAGATTTGTGAGAATTAGAAATCAGTTGAATTTTTAACCCGTTTAAATATGGGGACTCATTAAATGAGTTTTCTAATATCACAACCCTAAATAGTACACAATTCATAACTCGCGAATTAAAATCAAAAAAGGGAAAACACTGAAACAATCCTGGAC
Source organism: Andricus curvator (assembly GCA_932195095.1). NCBI lineage: Eukaryota > Metazoa > Arthropoda > Insecta > Hymenoptera > Cynipidae > Andricus > Andricus curvator. Next base: position 27,828 of record CAKNYM010046556.1, read on the forward strand.
ATTCATGACGCTAAATGTCCATTTACTTAGACTTGAAATGTTAATCGTGGTCGCTAATAAAATCTTTTATTTCAGATTTAATGCTCTATCAGGATTGGTGCCGATGTATATATTCGGGACCAATTTCCTGAACGGAGAAAATTAAATCGGTCGAAAAATGAACGGCTATAGACATGTCTCTAGAACTAAGATTTAGCGATACAGTTAAATTTAGAATCAACTTAGCCAAAGTATATTAAAAAATTCAATATTTGTTAAAGATTAAGGATCTAAAAGTAAAACAATGTTACAACGTGCGTGCCAGCGTCGTGCTAGCATGCACGTGTTTGAGTTATAATTATTGAAAACAAGATGTTAAAAATAACATAAGTAACAGGAAACATTGTATGACGTTTTTAAGAAGAGACTCCTGTGTTGAAAGCTGTTCTTTCACAACTGATGATGCAACAGGTGTTTATTCCAAAAGCGACATACACAAAATTATTCCTGCTACCTCTTAAATAATGTGTTAGCGAGAAATATATATTTATCGTTTATTCAACACTTTTGTTAAAAAACAAAGGGATTTTAAAGAACACTATACTTTCGAATCTTCCAGTTAAATACTTTCAATTGTTTTTTAACTTGCATATTTTTAATCGTTCTACTTCTAAGATTTAAGAACTTAAATCTCAGAAGTAGAACGATTAAAAATGTGCGCTTGAAAAACTTGTTTTCGATCATTTTAAATCTGAATATAGTAAATATAGTACAAAATAGTGAAGAAGATATATTACATTTTTGTATTGCGAAGAATTTTAATAGAAACGTTGTGACATTTAGAAACCTATCTTTGAAGATTTTATTTCTAGTCTGAACCATTGAAAGTAATTACCTGAAAGATTCAAAACTATAGTTTTTTTTAAAATCCCTTTAAGATCAGAGTTTTATTTTTAAACAATTGCTATATTATGTTTTTAGTAATAATGCGCTTTTTGTGCCGCACTTTTCACCGCACGCTATATGCCCAAATTTTGCCCTAAGTACCTAACGAGCATGATAGACGCACGCTGTGCTGCATATCATGCAGACCGTATGCGGGCACTATGCGGGATTACTTATTACCCTCAGAACGTGCTGTCACTGTGCTTGCATTGTTGCCGACACATCGTGCTTGCACGCCATGCGCCCATGTGCGTCCGCATGCATTGTTATCTGCGATACTACACTGAGAAAAAGATCTGTTTGAATGAAATATATTATGTTTGAATCAAACATATTCTTTCTTTGTTATACAGTCAAACATATATATGTTTGATTCAAACAAATTTTTTGGCTGACTATATATTTTTGATTTGAATATATATTTTGTTTGAATGAAAGAAACCTCTTGTTTAAATTAAACATTTCTTTATGCTAAATTAATCGCAGATTTTGTTCGATTTAAATAAATTTTTATTTTTATTTAAAAAAGGAATTTGTTGCTTTCAATAAAATTATTTGCTTGTTTCAATATCAAACGTTTTGTTAAAGCGGGTATTTGGAGCATGCGTGCTGTATTATTATTTATATTGCATTTATATATTGCATTTATTTATTTAATTAAGTCTTACATCTTTTTCATAGAGTTAAAAATATAGCAAGAAAATAACTTTTCTTCAAAATTTTCGAATAAATCGCTGGGTAGGTCCCAGGTTTCGAGCAATTTTCGCAATACAAACACTTCCATTTCTCTTACAAATGTCTGAATTTACGCGAAAATAAAACTGGGACGGTCTGGAATTGGTGGAAAACCAACCCTTTTCCAGCTGGCCCAATGAAACTTCCAAATTTTCAAGGCTTCGCTTATCTTACACATTCCGAGCAAACACGCAGATACATTCAACGATTCACCACCATTTTGAATGTCTAAAGCTAAGTGGCACTGCAGTGCCCCGAAACTAACGCGGATGAATGAAGAACTATTATTTGTTTGAATCAAATAAATACGTTCTTTAATTTAAGTATAAAACGTTTGAACAAAATTTTTGTTTGACTTAATGAAATCGTTTATTTGAATCAAACAAATCGTATCAAACAAATAATTTGTTTTATTTAATGAGTTTCAATATCTTCCATATATTGAAATTAAATAAATGTTTTGTTAATTGAAATAAAGAAGGTGTGTTGAATCAAAAAAATGTATTCAAACAAATCTTTTTGTTTGAATCAAAAAAATCGTTTTCTCAGTGTACGTGAATACTATAAGGATACGCTATAGTGTATCCGTTCCATTCACCCGGTCCGCTAGGGACTTTTTTTATTATTTTTAATGCTGAGAAATGCTTAAACAATTTTTACACATTTTATTAAACTCAAATTTATATTTTAAAAAATATCAATGCATACAAAATTATATAATCACAAAATTCATATTGCTTTATATTTTATGGTTTTAATTATAACTTAATTTTTTTAATTGAAGCCTCTATTTTTCTCATAGGTATCTAATAGCTATTGCTCAGATTCAATTTTGAGTATCAAAAGTAGTGTATAGAGTTTTGTATATATATTAAGAGTGAACAATTTTAAAATAAATCAAATGAAGTAATGACCTATTCGTACCGAATTTTAGTTTATTTTTCGGTTGAAGAAAATAAATCATCAATCAGCCTAAATTGTTAATAACTAGAGATGTTTACTCAAATTTATATATACACGTCATCTTTTGGTAACAACAAAAATTAAATAATCACACATATGTGCATAAACTAATAGCCAATTACAGTGTATGCGAAACATTGTTGTTTTCAGAAGTTATGGACAATTAAAAAATAGTTTCAATTATAAAGTATTTTTCTGTATATTAAAACTTGTTTGAAGGATGTTTCCTCCAATTCTTAAAATATAAAATAACATTTTTAAGTTTTTAATTGAAAAATTAAAATCTCCATAAAATATCGATGTTTTAAAGGTTGTTTTGATTTAAATTTTAAACTACTATTACAACCATAATATAACTCACGAGATTTAAAGCTAGAACGAATCCCCTAGGAACCCTTTCTAGTCCAGTGGGACACATATGTCCCAGTAGCGTGTTTAAAAATCCATAACTCCGTGAAAAATTTAGATATCTTCATTTTTTTTCAGCATGAGCTTGAGAAAATCATTCAACAAACGTAAAAAATTTGCCCACTCATGGATCTTGTTGCATGCCAATACTATAACTGCATATCGCATCGCAAATTTGGAATTTTTTTAACGTTTTGTCACGAATGACACAGCTCCACAAGAAAAGAACAAAGTGTTTTGTTACACAACTTAGATCACCATACCCATACGTTTTTTGGGTCGCTGAATCCGAATTTGGGGTCAGTTTTACCCCATCAAGTCAGGATCAAGCTCATTCCAAGGTCAAAGGTCAGAATTAGACAAACTTTTGAATCGGAGAAGAGCTTTCGTAAAAGACGTTTTCGGGGACGCTGAATCCGAGTCTGGGGTCACAGGTGAAAAATCATGAATTATAAGGTTTTTCAGGATAAGGGTTGAAAATGCAACCCCCGAAATGGAAATGAAGACTCCTCTCAAAGAGATGTATTTTCTGGGAATACCCCTGAGTGATTTTCGGCACCAGTAGTCGGATCAAAGAATTTCGACTCCTTTCCACAGATGAAAATTTGCGACTTCAAGGTTCTATGAGCTAAGGGTTAGGAATACAACCACAAAAAATGAATTTTAAGACTTGTCCTGAGAAAAGAAGTTTTCTAATGATACTCCTGAATGATTTTGGGCACCAATAGTTGAATAAGGAATTTGAAATGACTTTCACAGATGAGAAACCGTGAGATCCAAGTTTTTCGAATTAAGGGTTGAAAACACAACCCCCAAAATGAATTCAGAGTCTTGTTTAGTGGAGGAGCATCTTCAGAGGATACATAAAAGTAATTTCTGATACGAATAGTGCACCTCAAAAATTTGTAATCCTTTTTTCGGGCATAAGGGGTGGTTTTCCCTCCTAAGGGTAGTTTTCAGTGAATGAAAAATTATGACAATTTTTTTTCGTCATCTGGGACCCTGTCGGACTTCATTCCAAGAGGTTTTATTCCCATGGGGTACGTAGAAAAAACTCGGACTAGAAAGGGTTTTAAGGTGGTTCAAACGGATTTTTTTTAGTCCATGTTTTACAAATTACAACTTTTCTCCTACAAGAATGAATTGTTTGATGTAATATTTTAACCACATAATCCAAAGGGTTAAATACAAGCCCTCTTAGAGCCCATTTTTCAAAAAATGGACTTGTTTTTTTTTAATTAATTGAAAATATGCTGCATTTTATGTGCCTGAGAACGGGCAACCCCCTACTGAGAGTGTACCTATGATAAACCGAAAACAGGCGCACCCCGTTTCAAGAATGGCACAGCGGGAGGATGAGCGTGTAATTTTTTTGACGATACTGGAACCGACGGGGTATAGTGACTGCCTGTTACATTGGCGGTTGCATGCCTTATCCGACTGCATGACTGCATTCATGTGTGTATTCATTATCGACGGGTGATTTAGTTTAGTCTACATCGAAAGACAAAAGCAAATGCAAGGAAATCAGAAATATGCCCGCCTCCCTCACATCGACGATGTGATCGAAATATTTGGCAACAAAAGATACCTTTCTCTTTTCAGATTCTACGACAAAACATGCAAAAGAAAGATGCTGCTTCAAGAATTGGAAATCGTTGAATTGTAAAAAGTATGGAATTGCAAGTGTAAATCTGCACTTGAAAGATATGCAATTCGGAGCCCTTTATTGAGCAATTCCTTTTTCAGGATTTACAACTGAAAATTCTGCAATCATAGACCTTCATAATTTTTTTTTCTTGAATCTTTATTTGTTTCAAATACAACTGCCTGGTTAACAATGAATCTGCTGTTCCTCAGGATTGATAAAATATTTTGCTTGAAAACTCATCTTTTCTGGTTCAATTTGTCTGTTTTTCATTTCAAAAATTCAGATATTATTCAGTTGGAGTATACATATAGTATAACATTACTTAGTGAGAATTTATATTTTTTGCGTTGAAAATTCATTTCCTTTTAATGTTGAAAAATAATTTTTTTAGCTGAAAAGGTACGTATTGCACTTGGCGAGTCACCACTTTTGTAGAGATTTTGTCGCTTTTCCATCTTTTCTCACTACAACTCGCGCTAAGTTCGTGAATTTTCATAAGTTCTCAATATTATGAAAAGCAAATAATTGCAAAGTCTTCCGAAAGTAGATATGGAAGGAAAACATTAATATTTTAATAAGACAAAAAGTTGTTCATTTTCTACTCAGACCTTGCGAAAATCATGAATTTCATCTGCAAGCGGTTCGTTTATCAAGCGAATTTTAAGCAGGGGACAAGTTCCAGTGAGAAAGTTGTTGATTAAAATCTAAAGAAGTTTTCTGGAAAGTTTGAGTTTAATTCGATGAATGGTTAGGAAATTATGAATGTTTGAAATTGCAAGCGGCAATCTTGACGCCGCTCTATGCGCGAGCCTCCTCGGCAACGCACGTGTTGCAGCGGACGATATGAAGTTCAAGTCGAATAGGACAGCGTCAACATTGTCGCTTGCAATTTAAACCATTCATAATTTCTTAACCATTAATCCGATTGAGCTAAAACTTTTAAGAAGACTTCTTTACATCCCAAGCAACAACTTTCCCTCTGCAAATTTCCTTTGCTCGAAATGCGCTCGATACATAGAGCGCTTGAAGGTTGAAATTCATGATTTTTGCAAATTATCAAAGAAAAAATTAACAACTTTTTTGTTTATTAAGATTTTCACGTTCATCTTCATAAACTACTTTCAGACGACTTTTCTACTACTAACTACTACTTTTCTACATTATGTTCAACATTATTATATCAAATGTATTAATGTGTATTACATTTATTTATGTACCTCGGCCTGGAATTGCTTATTCAGATACTGCAAAAGAACAGAGCCGGATTAAGGCGACATTCTTTCGCGCTTTTGCGTATTCTTTTATCAGAACTTGAAAAGATAATGACTTTAGAAGATCTTTCTCGATTACCAATAAATTGAAACCAGTTAATCTTTTATCACACATAGTTAAACCAAGTTTTGATTTTACCTTAGTTAGAGTTGAGAAAGATTGTTCAGCTTCCCAATTTGTAATGGGAATGGTCAAGAAGAGTCTAAAAACCAGTATATACATTCGGGAAAATTGACGTTCTGTCTGAATCTGCCATCCATTTGAAAATAGTTACTGCTGATAATTTTTTGTCTTTGTGAGCAGATTTCAAGAAAGGAACAAACTGTTCCAGTTGAGTGACTAAAGTAACTTCCAAATCTTTAGCGTAAAAATCTACAAGTTTAAAGGAACTTTTTTTATATCTTTTAAATCTTTAATCTTATATTTCATATTCTACAGTCTCATCATTATAGATTTGTGCATTTCTTATTATCCCTGATTCGTCATTGTCTAAACTTTTAAATCCCCTCACGCATTTTAATATCATTTTATTATTTGATACTTATTAAATTACTTTACAATAAATTTAATCAACAATTTCATATATAATTTTCGCAGTTCATGCAACAACCGTTTTATTTAGATGATAAACTCACAAACCTGGTGATCTCCGCTGTGTTTCCTCAATAGCTATTGTTATTGAATTTTTATTTTCTACTTCTTCAGGATTTTTATTTCCTTCAAAAGAGTAAGAAAAATACAACAAATCTTGATTCTTATCAGTTATAACTGATTTAGATTTATTATTGAGAAAAGTTGTCGGTTTTGGAAATTTGCATTCGAATTGTTCTCTGTTTTCGTTTGTTTTCTTTTCGATGCACCACTTTCAAACTTTCTCGACATATTTTGAGTTAAAAAGTATTTGAAAATCACACTCGTATCCCAGCTAACACAGTTACTAGTCCGAATAGTCACATAATTGTAACAAGATTAAAAAAACCAGTCACTGGTGACTTCCATGCTGGTCACCCAGTGACAATATATTTCCCACTCAAAGTAGTAACAAATTACAAGCGAAGCAGGTAACATTATCCCGCCATTGTAATCACATGCTTGAAACAAAGTGATGTTTGGAAACGCAACGTGCAATGACAGCTTAACCTCAAAATATACATCATTTCGGAATTATAATTATGAATATTTTTGCAAAAATGTTGGAAAGGAACATAATTAAACGATAAATAAGTTCCAGAAAAGGGAGATAATATGTGAACAAAGCTTTTATAAAAAAACAGATATTTATCAGCTGAACCCTTACGAAAAAGAAATTACATTATAGAGGTTAGACCCAAAATGTATATGTATAAATGAAGATCGCTGCCGGCTGTTACCGCCATGTTACTAGTCTGACAGGGAACGGTTGCAAACAAGCCTCCCTAGTAAACTACGGCGATTATGCCGTTACCTGCTAGGAGACTGAGATACAAGTAACAATTCCTCTGATAACATGTGATCATTCAGGAACCTTTCAGGATGGTAACAGGTTAGCTGGGATACTCTGACTCGTCGAAAACTCCACCGAAATTTTTTTCAATTTGAAGCTTTAATTTTTGGCGAAAATTAAAGTTTGAAAACGTAATATAATTCTCCTCTGATGTCTGTGCGTTTGATACTTTTATGACGAATATATTGAAAACCTGAAGACAGGGCAAGTTCTCCACTCAGTACTCGCAGAAACATGATCTCAACATTTAGACTAGTGTTGATGTTAACTGTGATATATCAGTGTCGAAACATAATAGTTACAAGAAGCATGCAGCAAAATAGAAAAATAATTTGCAAAATAATTCTGGATTTTCAGGTTCAGCATAAGTATCCATAGAGAACTAAAATAATAAATTTGTGTGAGGAAGAATTTGGGGCCCCTTCAAAAGCGGGGCCCGGGCTACAGTCCTTACAGCCAGCCCTCAAGGCTCGTGCAGGGGGTAATGTACGTAACCTAGAAAACTCACCTGAAAAAAACCATTCCAAATGCTAGCGCAACGAATGATTATCGGGTGGCCATTTTTTTCCTCTTGGAAGCTCAAATCCATATTTGAGGCGGAAAGTCCCTGCGGATCGTCAAACTTGCGATAAATATGTTAAATTTCTTGAATATTGCATTTCGGAAGCAGCAGAAAAAAAATAAACAGAATTTGCGCGATATTCAAAATAGAAAAATTATTCCAGCAGACAAAAGAGTGATCATTTTTATGAAGTTGTAATGAATTATTAAAAACCATAACAAGTGTATCTTATTAGAAAATGTGTTTTTATAAAAACACTAAAAGAAGGAAAAGTATATTGAATGTTAAATAATGACTCAAAAAATTTCGAAATAAACTCCTATGTCTGTTGGAATAATTATTCTATTTTGAATATCGCGCCAGTTCTGTTTATTTTTCTTCTGCTGATTTGGAGATTAATTATTTAAGGAACTTAACATATTTATCGCAAGTGTTGACGATCCGCAGGGACTTTGCGCCTCGAATATGAATTTGAGCTTCCAAGCGAGGAAAAAATTGCCTCCCGATAATCATTCGTTGCGCTAGCATTTGGAATTGATTTTTTCAGGTGAGTTTTCTAGGTTACATTACCCCCTACATGAGCCTACAGAGGGTCCAGCGACAGTGTGGCAACCTAGTGTCATTCTTGCTGATTGGCGCAGTTTTCTTATACGTATACTACAGATAAATAGTATACTACACTATAGAAAACCTCAACTTAAAATGGTGGCATCCCTTCTCAAAATGGCGGCATCCGGCTAGGTTCACACACTGTCTATGGACCCTCTGTACATGAGCCTTAAGCCGGCTATGCAAAAGAAAGTACAAATTTGATCTATAATGATTAATTTAATATTTGTTCTTTATTTTCCATTAAATTGTATTGTCAGCTACCGTGAAAATTGTATCATATCAAACGGAGCGGATACGCTACAGCGTATCCTCACAGTATCCACATCGTATCCTCTCCGTATCATGCAAGAAAAACTCATTAAAAAAGGAAGATGAACATTTCACTTGTTGAAATTTGGATTCTACGTGAAATTTTGCGTTAAAAGGTCACGGAGTAATCGCAATAGGTTTTCTTGCAACATTAAAAACTTTAAAAAAATATAATACTTATCGATAACGTGGGCTGAAGGCAACTTCAAACCCATCGTCGACGGATAACGCCTATTAACTGCTACTGAACGACGATGCGTTTGAAGTCGCCTTCAGCGCACGTCATCGATAAGTATTATATTTTTTAAAAGTTTTTAATGTTGCAAGAAAAACTATTGCGATTTTACTGTGACCTTTTAACTCAAAATTTCACGTAGAATCCGAATTTCAACAAGTGAAATGTTAATCTTTCTTTTTTAATGAGTTTTTCTTGCATGATGCGGAGAGGATACGATGTGGATACTATAAGGATACGCTGTAGCGTATCCGTTCCGTTCGTTCGGTCCGCCAGGGTTCATTGTCTAGTTTGTATAATTTAAAAAAGGTGCGCATCCTATTTAAAAAAAAAACACTTTTTTATCAAACATTACATTGCAACTTGTATCATTTTTCCATAAATTCAATTTGTTTATTCCCAATGTTATTTTTTACGATTAAAAATAAAAATACACATCCTAGCGCAAAGTGGTTATAAGCAAATTTTTAGATATAATTTAGGTGATAAATTTGGTGAAATACAATGTTATTGTAGCTTATGCCATTTTTCCCAGAAGCTAATTTCTTGATTTTTATTATATTTTCATGAAAGGAGTTTATAAGAAATCTGTAGATTTTTTTTTGTGGAACAACTTTTGTCTTTTAATTTTTTTGGTCTCGTCCCATTTAAAAATTAATAATACTAAATTTGTGAATCCTTGTCGGCTGAACAACTGTCTTCTATTAATTTTTGTGCATACCTTGCATTGTTTGTCCAAAAATTTAATTTTTCTATTTTTAATGCATACTTTTTGTCTTCTTGCATTTTTATGTATCTTGCATAGTTTGACCGTAAAATGAAATTTTTATTTTTCATTATTTTTTTGTGCGATCAAAATTTGCATTTTCGGTTCTTCACGAACATTCAAAAAGTACACGGAATTTGAAATCTTAATGAATAAACTCTTAACGAGTACTGTTATAGTAGATATTTCAACTGAATAATATTTCAATTTTCGTAATGAAAAATAGTTTTAAATGGAACCACAAAAGACGAATTTTCAACAAAAATAATATAAATTCTCAACGATTAATGTTATAGGGGATATTCCAACTAAATAATATTTTGATTTTTCGAATAAAAAACAGTCAAATTGAACCACAAAATATGAATTCTCAAGCAAAATAGTTCATCAATCCTGAGCAACAACAGATTCATTGTGAACTAAGTAGTTGTATTTGAAACAAATAAAGATTCAAGAAAAAAGATATAAAATTATGAATGTCTTGATTGTAGAATTTTCAATTGTAAATCCTGAGAAGGGAATTGCTCAAAAAGGCTGCGAATTGCATACCTTTCAAGTGAAGCTTTACACTTGCAATTCCATACTTTTTACAATTCAACCATTCCCAATTTTTGAAGCCGCACCTTTAGCATTTTTTGTCGTAGAATCAGAAAAGAGAAAGGTATCTTTTGTTGCAAAAATATTTCAATCACATCGTTGATGTGGGGGGGGGGCACATTTATTTACCTGCAATGGATGACCTTTCATTATTACGGGATGAAGGCCTGTTACTTGATGCCTTGAGCCGAGAGTAGATTAAGCAATTCATCCACTACTAGGCACCACAGCAAGGGCGCTGAAACTCCTCCCTGCGTACATCCCGAGTCAATGGTTCCACATAGAGTGGCATCACACTTTGGGCCGATTTCACCAACTCTGATTAAATAAATGATTAGCTAATTATGATTATTCTTTAATCGAGGATTTAAACATGATTGAATTGTAATGCGTTCCACCATGGACATTTTAACTCTGATTAGCTAATCATATACCCTTTTCGTGGTAACTCTGATATTCTCTTGCAACGGCGATTCTGATTGGCCGCTCCAAGAAGAACGCTTAAGTTTCTTGCGCGCGCATGGTACAAGCTGACGACATTAACCAAGTCATGTGACATCCAGCAGAAGTCTTTTTTGTCAAGAAGTGAAATAATTTTGCGTGGATGTAATATATTACAATAATGTTACAAATTTCCATCACTATTTCAGTTCAAAAAATAATAATGTAAATTAGAAAGGCATTAATAGTGAATAATTAAAGACGCTCAGAAATATTTGATGCATATATGAAAAACGTACAAGAAGGAAGCTTCATGATGCGCACTGCGAGGTTAAATTGGTTATATATTTATTTTCAGCACTGCAAAATGAATTTATGCGACTGAATTATTATTTCGGTAACTTATATATTTTACATACGCATTGTTCTTCAAAACGAATTATCTCTTCCAATGATATGAAAGAAACTGTAGGTAAGAAAAGTGAGGTTATCGGAACACAATTTACACTTTACGGTCGCCTCATCAAAGGTATTTTGGCTTCATAGTTTCTTTCATTTACATATTGATAAAAACAAAAGCGTAGATATGATAAAAATTATTACAAAAATTATCCACATTCGCTCTGAACATGCTCAAGTGCAAACTTCAATTTTGATGTTCTGTTCTGCCAACCAGCGTTAATCGCCGATTAACTCCGTTAACATGTGGCACGTCCATTCCACGACTGCAATAAGCACACTATGTGTAATCATGGCCGCCCTGATCACCTCTCCAGAGGTGTTATTGAAGGCTCCTTCGACGTCCATAAAGGTTCCAACCGCGAGGCCTTTCTCCTTCAGTTTACCTTCAATTAGGTTTACTGCTCCACTAAGGGCTGTCTCCGTCGAGTGACCAGCCCTGTAGGCGTGTTGCTCCTAGTGGAGTGGCCTACTTGACAAGACCTTATCGCGGATATATCTATTCACAAGTCTTTCCACTGTTTTTAGTAGGAAAGATGTTAGGCTGATGGGTCGGAAATCCCTGGGTGAGGTATAACCGATCCTACCTGATTTCGTAATAAAGACTACTCTCGTACCCCTCCATGCCGTCGGGACATATCCCAACGTCAGACTAGCCCTAGCAAGTCCCACTAGCGGCCCTATGATGACCTCTCCAGCCCTCTGTAAAAGGACTGGATATATGCCATCTGGTCCAGGAGACTTGTAAGGACTGAAAGATTTCAGGGCCCACCTGACCCTGGCGGGGTTGACAATCTCGTAGGCCATCCGCCGTTTCGGGCCCAGTTGGGCCGCAGACGACTTAGCTTGCCTCTGAGGTGCCGTCCTCTTTTCTCCAAACCTTGAAAAGCCCGGGAAATGTGCCTTAATTAGGTGAGCCAAGGTAACCCCGTCCGACTCTGAGTATCCCCCTCAGGCAATTTCAGAGTGCCGAGAATAGCGTCCGAGTTTCGAGAAAGCAGCCTTTCCAGTCTAGCCGCCTCAGCTCCCTTCTCGATGTCTGTCCAAAAGTTGGACCAGCTCTCCTGCTTTGTCTTACGTATTGCACCCCTGTATTCGTCCCTCATCGTTGTGAATGGCGTCCATAGTTCCTTCGTTTTGCCACTACTGGCACGTCTGAACCTCTCTCTGGTTTCCCTGCGAAGCTCTTCGAGTTTCCCATTCTTGTAGGTCGACAATTACTTTCATAGGTAGCTTTGATGGCTTCTGTGAAAGTTTTGGCTGCTATCTCCAGGGTATCCACGTCTCGAATTGACCTGGGAACCTCTGAAGGTGCAAATCTTAGTTCCGTGGAAAACTGATCCCAGTCCGTTCTTCTTGGATTTCTGGCCCTTTTAGGGCCAATGGGTACAACGGATTTTAACACGAACTCTATCTGTGAGTGATCTGAGAGAGTGGGTTCGTCTGAAACCCTCCACTTCCTGATATTATCCCTAAAACTACTGGTGGAGAGAGTGATGTCAATGACTTCCTCCCTGACCGAATTACGGAACGTCGGGGTGTTTCCCGTCTTAAGAATATCCTAATCAGTGGTGATTAGATATTCCAATAGGTCATTACCTCTTGAGTTGATGTCCGTGCTGCCCCACAAAGTATGGTGGGAATTAGCATCACATACCAGCATAAGAGGAATAGCCCTTACCTTGCAGTATTCCACCAGTGTACGTACCTCCACTCGTGGGGTGGTATCGCTGTCATAAAGAAAATAAACCGATCCCAAAACTAGCCTCCCTATTCCTTTGAGATCCGTGGCTATCACCATCAGGTCTCTCGAACATAGTTCAACCAGCGGGACAGCGTTAACTCCCTTCGCCAGTATGCAGGCCCTTAGTTTGGCCGCCTTGGGGTCCCTGTAACAAAAAAGACCAGCCCCCCTTATCCCCTTATGGTAACTCAAACTAACCATGGTAAACCATGGAACATCTGGGTAATGGTTAGACCAGGAGCAGTCATTTAGGTCTGCTCCCGATATTCCTGCGTCTCAACAGGCTTCTCCTGTCTCTGGCCGGCAACCTTAAGGTTGACCTGACCGAAGTGATAGAAGGGCCTGTTGTTGAGGACCGCAAGAACCCTCGTTTGGGACTCAGGAATCGGCACGACAAGGAGGTGCCTAGTTCCTCCTAGTGTGTCCTCTTCCTGAGGCCTATCGTGCCTGACGATTCGCCAGGACGCTGTCTTAAGTGAGGGGTTGAATTTCTCCAACCGAGGAGTACCTCAGACGGCTTTTCCGGTTGGCCCGGGTACCACGCCGTAGCCCTCACCATATTCTGGAGCAACTCAACCCTACCTACCTTAAGAGATGCACCTCCCCACGACTCCGTCTCGACCACTGCTTTGAGTAGCCAAGCTTTAGCCACTAGGTCGGCTGCCATAAATACGAAGACCCCTCCCCTGCAGAAGGAGGTCACGAATTTCGGCAGTTGATCTGGGGACACTCTTTCGAGCGCCCTCCAGGTAGCCTCCCTAAAGATCTCGTACTGCTCCGTAGAGAGCAACAACGAGTTCGGGTAGTTGATGTCGGTCACCACCATCGTCAGGAAGTTGGTCCTCTGAGCGGCCGTCAGTCCAGCTCCCGACGACTCTCTGTTCGTCGGCTGCTGGGCTGCCTTGTGCCTCTTTAGAGGCTTAGCCACCTCCGGTGGGGTGCCCTCTGAGCCCCTACCTCTCTTCTGAGACTCAAACAAATTCTTAGAATTTGCTTGTACCGCTTTAAATTCTTTAAAATTTTTTGTTCAATTCTCTTTAAATCTTTAGAATACAGCATGAATTCTAATTGCTACTGCGTCACAATCGAAATTAATATTTCGAATATTGTATATTTTGTATTCTTGCATATTATAAGGATTTTTTAATTTCTAAACTTGAAGCTGTATAATTTCACTTTCACTTTCTCATTCTTGTTGTATTGCGACAACCTTCAAAATGTTTGTATAGTTTTCAGTTAAATTCCTTTAGGCTTTTTGATTTTACGATAAGAACGTACTTTTCTCGTACTTTTGAAAAATAGCCTTTTACAGCTTTGAGCATCTGTCTTCAAAATTCGTCGTTTCAAATTGTGAAGTTTTATGCTTATCCTGTAAATCCCTTTATGGAGGGTCAGCTTGTTCATCTAGTTTCCTCGAATCGTGAGAAAGTTCGTAAGGGTCTCCTTAGATCATCTACCTAGCCCTTCCGATCGACCCCCCTGCAATGGGCCTGTCCTGGCAATTGCTCCTACGCCAAATTTTTCCCTCTCTTCCAAATTTGTCAACTTACCCAACTCTCGTACCTCCATGGACCCTCGAAGCACGAATTTTTGTCAGAAAAAAACCAGCACTCGGTAGAGCAACAAGCTCCGTATTTTTCGACTCGTTATTCAAAATTCGGAATTGTACTTTTTTCGCCTTTCGTCGTTTCTACCACGCAATTACCTCCGATAATCACTTCACTGTTCACTAAACCTATTTCTTTTGTTTTACCATTTACACATAAAATTGTAATCTATTAATATTTCTGTTGTTTTTAAATATATTATGTTGAAATTTACAATTTGTGTTTCGTACATTATTTTCGCTAAATTTGGCCCCAAGAATCACGTTAAACTAAACGTGGGAATAAACATTGGTCCTTCGAAAACGGATGCTTTACCGCGTGTGCTTAAATAATTTGAATCACATCGCTGCACGATGCGTAAAGATTATGGAAACAGCATTCTCGAGAAGTCTGCTATCAAGTGAAGTGAAGTGCATATGGAACTAAAAAACATTTGAATATTTCAAATTCAAGTGAACTTGAGCATTGTGATTTTGTACATTTGATACATCGTGAGTGCTAGCAAAAATATCGCGAGAAAATTGTGAAATTTCGTATCGGAGAGAAGACCAGGCTCGTCGCCGCAGATTGAATTGCACATCGACGACGAGATTTGTGTTCCAAAATCTCTCATAGCAAGCTTATTGACAATTGGGTCAATAAGTTCAATTCCAATAATCGTTTGGAATATCAAGGTCCAGGATACAGCCCAGCAGAGGAAACTGGTCTAGAATTTTCCCGCCATCGTCGCATCTTCAAATCTTGACGACGATTCGGGCTAAACAGAACTTCATCGAACAACATCGAGGATTAGCTGCAGCAGCCCTCATCGGTCCAGAGGTCGTCTCAAAGGTTAGAAAGTTATTTGAATCACCAACTATTCTTATTTTATTACTACTCACTCAAGCTAGCAAATTTCGAAAAATTTCTGGCTGATTACGCACCAGAAAGAGATTTTCCTGTTCTAAAAATAAGAGAAAAGGAAGAAGCTTTTGAACGCGAAAATTTCGATAAATTCATATCCGAAGTGGAGTTATTTGAGGACGATCCCGATTTTGGAAACATTAGAACTTAATTTGATGAAAGCTATTTTTCGTGTTATAGTAAAGCCTTTCTCAAAAAAAGCCGCGAACGCGAGGTCAACGCCCACTACAAAAAATAAACAGTTTCTTTACCTTCGCTGAATAATCTAAATTTAGAATATCTCGCTGTAGAAACCGGAAGCGCCGTTCGATCGCATAGAGGAAAGCTCCCATTGTTCAACATACCGACATTCAGCGGAAGCTATGACACGTGGCTAGGATGCCATGATTTATTCAAATCTCTTGTCGATGATAATAAATATATTACAGATAATCGCAAAATCATTCGCGAAGGACATGTAAAGTCTTTACTACATTTGCCATGAGTGATAAAAGAAGTTCGCGTATGTTCGCATCTCGATCAAGTGAAGAAGCATATCAGAGCTCTTAAAGCTTTAAAAGAATCTGTAGATGGCTGGGATACGCTGTTAGTCATAATCATTAAAGAAAAACTGAATACTTTTCTTCGTGAAAAATAGGAAGATTCTAGCAACGAACTTTCTCAGCCTACCTATAGTGATATCGTCACCTTTTTACAAAAGCGTGCGCAATTCGAAGACACTAAGTCTTATCAGCAAGCGCCAGTAGCAAAAAATCAAAATTCGATTTCGCACTATCGTCAAAGTCAGCGCTCACAACACGCGTACATGGCTTCAACCACGAAGGTCGTTTGCTCTCACTGTCAGGGAGAACATTTCATTTCGTTTTGTGAAAAATTTAAAATTTTATCGCCGCAGGAGCGTTTTGAGACCGCGAAAAAGCATCCCTCTGCTTGAATTGCTTACGCAGCAATCACCGTGTGTCTGCGTGCTCTGCCCCTCCTTGTCGTAAGTGTAACAAAAAACCCAGTACCCTTTTGCAGTTTGAAAAACCTTCGTCCATAGAATCAAATAGTTCAGAGCCTACGGTTCAAACCCCAACAACAAGCAAATCTATTACTTGCGAGCTCGCGAGCGTTACTTCTGAAGGTGTACTAGCCACTGCTACCGTTGACCTTTTTAATCCACAAGGAAAATCGAAACCTT
The DNA here is from genome assembly GCA_932195095.1 of Andricus curvator. Taxonomy (NCBI): domain Eukaryota; kingdom Metazoa; phylum Arthropoda; class Insecta; order Hymenoptera; family Cynipidae; genus Andricus; species Andricus curvator. The sequence goes on from CAKNYM010046556.1 coordinate 44,682, forward strand.
GTCGTGTATTTTTGGATTCAGGCTCCCAAGCAAATTTTATAACTGAAGATACTGCATCTTTTCTAAACTTACGTAAAACATCAGTTGACCTTTCGGTCACTGGCCTCGAATACACTTCCACGAAAATTAAAGATTTAGTTTCCGCGACCATGACATCGTTATTTAGTAAATATCAAAAAAATCTTGATATTCTCGTGCTTCCTCGCATCACAGAAAAAATGCCCACTTTACCTATAAATCGAACTAAGCTTGAACTCCCGAAAAATATCACTTTGGCAGATCCCGTGTTTCACAAGCCATCTGACATTGATATTCTTATTGGCGTAAAACTATTTCATAAACTCTTGTGCGTAGGTCAAATTGAATTAAAAAATCATCATGACGTTGTGCTTCAAAAAACTAAGCTCGGATGGATTGCAGCGGGTGAAATAAATAGCCCTTCTCCCACAAGAGAAATGCACTGTCATCTCGCGATACACCCAACATCTCTCGACTGAAGTCTCACTAAATTTTGGGACGTCGAGGAAATTCCCAATTCAAAAATTCTTTCTATTGAAGAAAAGGCATGCGAGGCGCATTTTGCAAATAATACGCAACGCAATGCCGATGGTCGCTACATTGTCAAACTGCCCTTTAATGAAAATAAGAGCAAACTCGGAAATTCGCTCCCTATGGCTTCTCGTCGTTTCAAATATTTAGAAAATCGGTTTGTGAAAAATCTTGAATTAAAACAGGAAGTATTCCAAATTTCTGGACGAATATGAGGCTTTGAATCACATGTCGCTTTTCGAAAATTCAAGTTCTGCTGAACTTGGATTCTATCTCCCACATCATGCGTAATGACATCGGATAACCTCACTACTAAAATTCGTTTCATTTTCGATGGTTCCGCCAAAACTTCTTCTGGAATTTCTCTCAATGATTCGCTAATGGTCGGTCCTACGATCCAGGACGACCTTTTTTCTTTGCTAACTCGATTTCGTACTCACAAACATGCTCTAACCGCAGACATAGAAAAAATGTATCGTCAGGTCCTGGTACATACCGACGATACTATCTCCCAAAAAATACTCTTTCGCGAAAATGAAAAGGATACTGTAAAAATATACTCTTTAAATACCGTCGCATACGGTACTTCCTGTGCTTGCTTTCTCGCCATTTATGCGCTACATCAGTCAGCCGACGACAAAGGAGCACACCATCCAATCGCAGCTGCCGTTTTGAAAAGAGATTTGTATGTAGACGAGCTCTTCAGCGGTGCAAACACACGGCACGAAGCCAGATTTCGTCGAAATGATCTTAACAAACTCTTGGAAAAAGGAGGATTTCCTCTTCGTAAATGGGCGTCAAATGAACCTGCTCTACTTTCGGACGTTTCAGTCAACCCCTCTGAAACTCATATGTCGCGCGATTCAAATTCGAATGTCCAAAATTTAGGAATTCAGTGGAATCCTGGTAAAGATTTCATTTTTTATTCGGTGAACTGGTCGGATTTCTCAAAGCAACTCACAAAACGTTCCATTCTTTCGCAGATTGCAAAAGTTTTTGACCCACGAAGTTTATTGGGTCCTGTAATTGTCAAAGCAAAAATTATAATCCAGCTTTCATGGAAAGCTGGCGTTTCTTGGGATGGATCAATTCCTCTTAGCATCCACACTGTGTGGACAGAATATAAAGAGCAATTGCCGCTTTTAAGTAACGTCAGATTTGATCATCTTATACTCGCTCCCGACTATAGCGAAATTCAAATGCATGGTTTTTCTGATGCAAGCGAAAAAGCGTATAGAGCTTGCATTTATTTACGCTCAACTGATGCTCAAGGCAAGCATCATTCGTTTCTTGTTTGCTCAAAATCCAGAGTTGCACGTGTAAGCAGCCACACTATGACATTACCGCGCCTCGAGTTATGCGCGGCCCTTTTACTTTTGCAATTAGTAACGGCTTCCAAGAAAGCTCTTCAAATCGACTTCAAAAAAATTGCTCTCTGGTCAGACTCCACTATAACTCTTCAGTGGATAAAAACTGAACCACACTCTCAACCTACTTTTATTGCTAATCGAATCGCGGAAATTCAGAAACTCAACCCATCTTGCGAGTGGAGGCACGTTCCCTCTGAAAACAACCCCTCCGATTTGGTATCGCGAGGTCAAATGCCTCAAGAATTTCTCGAATCTCAAATCTGGAAAAATAGTCCTCACTGGCTTTCGCTGGAGGAAACTCTCTGGCCTGCCAAAATTCACGTGGATAAAGCACCGTCTAAACCCTCGTTTATCGCCACGCCAATTAACGTGAAAGTGGCCCTTGAAAGAAAAAATCTTCTTGAAACATATAGTTCGACGAATAAACTTCAACACCATATCGCGTATCTACTTCGTTTCATATACAATTTAAAAAACAAAACCAATAAATACATTGGACCTCTCGCTGAAGCAGAACTTGATGCTTCAACTCGATGCATAATCCAACTCACGCAATCAACTGGATTATCGAAAGAAATTAGCTATTTAAAAAGTGGTGAAAAAACTGGCGATCGCAGTCGCTTAATCCCTTTGAACCCATTCGTCGACAAGCAGGGCATTCTCAAGGTTGGCGGTAGGCTAATTTATTCGGATCTGTCCTACGATCAAAAACATCCCATTTTTTCGCCGTCAAATCACCACATCACTCGACTTATCATTCGCGAAGAGCACTTACGGCTCAAACACGCTGGCGCTCAAGCCACCTTATATTCGGTTCGCGAACACTGCTGGCCTCTAGACTGGCGTAATGTAACGCGTTGAATCGTTGATCACTGCGTGCCATTCTTTTGCGCTAAGCCGCGAGGCATAGACTGCATGATGGGGGATCTTCCTCAGATACGCACTTCGCAATCGCTTTGACCTTTCCTTAATGTCGGTGTTGATTATTGTAGTGCGCTGTACATTAAGGAAAAGCGCTTTCAAAATCGAAAAAAGATTAAAGTTTATGTCGCAATCTATGTTTACATGGGCACTAAGGCTGTCCATCTTGAATTAGTCAGCGATATGACAACAGAAGTTTTTATTGCTAGCTTAAAAAGATTGTTTTCTATAAGAGGAAAATCGAAGTCAATCTATTCCGATAACGGAAAAAATTTCGTCGACGCCAATCGCGAACTTAATGAACTTTATCAATTGCTTCTCTCGGCTGAGCATAATAAGAACGTTCAGCAATTTTTGATGAATGAAAGAATCACGTGGAATTTTATACCTCCCGGCGCACCGCATTTCGGTGGTCTTTGGGAGGCTGCCGTGAAATTGTTCAAGCACCATCTTTTGCGCACGGTCGGAGACACGTTACTGACCTATGAGCAGCTTGAAACTTGTATAATTGAAATCGAAGCAATTTTAAATTATCGTCCCATTTCACCTATGTCTGCCGATCCAAATGACCTTTGTCCTCTGACTCCTAGTCACATCTTAGTTGGTGGTCCATTAACAAGCCTCCCACAGATAAATCTCTCGGACATGCCTGCTAATCGCTTGTCGGCTTGGGAGCACACTCAAGAATGCGGGAGCATTTTTGGAAAAGATTGAGTACGGAATATCTCAATCAGCTCATCGTTCGCAGCAAATGGCCATTGAAATCCAGCCATTACATTAAAGTTGGATCCATGGTAATGATCAAGGAGGATGAGATCACTCCTCCATTGCAACGGACAGTAGGCAGAATCATCGCCGTCCAGCCAAGTGAAGATGAAATCGTCAGATCAGCTACTGTCAAGACTGTTAAAGGCGAGTATAAGCGCGGAATTAAAAAGCTCTCTCCTCTTCCTATCGAGTCTTCAGTATCCAAGAACGCATAATAAAATTAAGAGAAAAGGTCATTTCCTCCATGCTGTTTTTAGCACATATTATTTTTTATATTAAAAAAAATTGTATTAATTGTTTGATTTATGATGTACCATATTATTTTTCTTGTTTATTGTTTAATGAATTTCACACTCCTGTTGAACGCGGATCATTCAAAGAGGCGGCATGTTACTGCGTAACAATCTAAATTAATATTTCGAATATTTTATATTCTGTATTCTTGCATATTACAAGGATTTTTTAATTTCTAAACTTGAAGCTGTATAATTTCACTTTCTCTTTCTCATTCTTGTTGTATTGCGAAAACCTGCAAGATGTTTTTATAGTTTTCAGTTAAATCCCTTTAGGTTATTTGATTTTACGATAAGAACGTGCTTTTCTCGTACTTCTGAAAAATAGCCCTTTACAGCTTTGAGCATCTGTCTTCAAAATTCGTCGTTTCAAATGGTAAAGTTTTATGCTTATCCTGTAAGTCCCTTTATTGAGGGTCAGCTTGTTCATCTAGTTTCCTCGAATCGTCAGAAAGTTCGCAAAGGTTTCCTTAGGTCCTCTACCAGTCTACCTAGCCCTTCCGATCCACCCCCCTGCAATGGGCCTATCCTGGCAATCCCTCCTACGCCAAATTTTTCCCTCTTTTCCAAATTTATCAACTTACCCATCTATCGTACCTCCATGCACCCTCGAAGCACGAATTTTCGTCAGATAAAAACCAGCACTCGGTAGAGCAACAAGCTCCGTATTTTTCGACTCGTTATTCAAAATCCGGACTGGTACTTTTTTCGCCTTTCATCGTTTCTACCAAGCAATTACCTCCGATAATCACTTCACTGTTCACTGAACCTATTTCTTTTGTTTTACCATTTACACATAAAATTGTAATCTATTACAATTTCTGTTGTTTTAAATATATTATGTTAAAATTTACAAATTGTGTTTCGTACATTATTTTCGCAAAATTTAGGGTAGTTCGAGTTAAACCCCAAGACTCACGTTAAACTAATCGTGGGAATAAACACTAATGAATTGTCTGAATTCTTTAAAATTCTTTGAATTCTCTTGTATTTCTTCATTATTTAAAAATTCTCGGAATTCTTTTGAATTATTTGAAGTCGTTTGAATTCTCTGAATATTTTGAAAATTCTGTAATTCTTTTTACATTCTCTACATTCTTTTGTATTATCAAAAGTCTTTTGAATTATCTTAATTCTTTTAAAATTCTTTGAATTCTTTTCAATTTTTTTTAATTCTCTTGATACCTTTACAATGCAGCGTGTATAATTTTGAATTTCTCCGATTTGTATACTCCGAGTCATAGTGGTGGCACTCCCATGTACAGTTTTGAAGGCATTACGTTTTAGTGTGCGGGGGAACCGCTAGGTGGCGCTGAGAGTCAGTAGAATGCAATGCGCATGTGCAACCATAATATTTTCAAATATTTCGAAATCTCGAAATTGGAAATTAGTCGAAGTGTCAAATTGAATTTGTTGTGTTAACATTGTTGTATAAAATTTTCTGCAAGTTCTGTTGTGTATATTGTTATATACGTACTGTGTGACGTGTGTACTATTTCCTGCTAATGTAAGGAAATTTGTGGATTGATAAGTATTGAATTTAAAAAAAAAGTACCATTTGGTTGATTTGAGGTTACTTTGTTGTTTTCATATTTCGAAGCAGTGACAAATAAATTAAAAAGGTATATAAATAAAAGTATTTTTGAGATATTAGATATGCAAAAGCCAATTAATCCTTTGCATTACAACAAATCATACTTCTAGTATTTAAATATATATTTTATGTATGGAAAATATGTTTATATTTATCAATTTTGATAATTTTGAAAGTTTATTTACACGAAATTTAATATTTACGAGAATTTGGGGGAAGCAGAGTTTGGACTGAATTGCTGTCAGGGATTTGTAGGTTCATTGACTTATAGTGTCCGGGGGAACCGCTAGATGGAGCTGATTCTTAAGCCAAGTCTTCAAAACGATACATGGGAGAGCCACCACTATGCTCTGAGTTCTCTAAAATATTTTGATTTCTCTGAATTCTTTTGTATCCTCTGAATTCTTTTAAAATTTTCTGAATAATTTTGACTTATCTGAAGTCGTTTGAATTCTCTTAATTCTTTTAAAAGTCTGTGAATTATTTTTAAATTCTCTGAATTCTGTTGTATTATCTGAAGTCTGTTGAATTATATAAAGTCTTTTGAATTATCTTAATTCTTTCTGAATTCTCCTAATTCTTTCCAGTTCTCTGAATTCTCCGTATTATGTTGAATTTTTTTGAAATCTCTAAACTGTTTTGAATTTTTTAATTTTCATTAGACCACTGAATTCCTTTATTGCTTTTTAATTATCCTAAAGTCATTAGAATAGACTTTGAATTTGGTTGATCTCCTTTATTTCTTTTGAATTCTCTGAATCTTTATAAATTCCTCTCAAACAATTGAATTAACTTCAATTCTCTAATTTTCTTATGTTAATTGTAATTCAATTATAATTAGCCAATTAGTCGTACACACACCTCCAAATAATAATAATTTTTTAACAATGTCCTGACCGATGGGCTTTATTTTACCTTAAATAGTTTTCACTAATTAACGAACCTAATTGAAAGCGTCGTCAAACGAAGTCTACCAGGATCTTTGTCTCAGATGAAAATGCTACCCAAAGAGAGGATCTTGGAAATTTTGTATACATGCGTGCAAAATTAAAGAAAGATTCAGTCCTAATTAGATGATTATTCATTGCGATTCATCATTTGGGTAGTTTTTTCTTCAAAGCATCAAACAGGCAAGGCTTCATTTTGATACCTGATTAGAATTATTGTTGCTGATTACTAACACCTCTCGATGTCTGAAAATAATGCATTACTTTCGATGGCATGATTTAAATTGATGTTTTAAATGTATTTTAGGTAGTTTTCAAACAGGGAAGACAAAAGACAAAGTCTAATTTTGACGACAAACTTGGATAAGGGACAATTTTGACGACAAACTCTTACCTATTTTTAAAAATAGGCCAAATGCCACCACAGTTGAAAATTATTTACACTTTTAATGATTTTCAGAAAGTAATGCATTACTTCAGGTGGCATGATTGGAATTGATCTTTCAAAAATATTTTTAGTAGTTTTTTAAACAGGGATGACAAGAGAAAAGTCCAATTTTTACCGCAAACTCGGATAAGGGACAATTTTGACGGCAAAATCCTTACCTTTTATTAAAAATAGGTCAAGTGCCACCCAAGATGGAAATTATTTACACTTGACATGATTTAAAGGAAACAATGCATTACTTCCGGCGGCATGATTGGAATTTATCTTTCAAATGTTTTTTTGGTAGTTTATTGGCCAACGGCCATACCACGCTGAAAAACCCAGTTCTCGTCAGATCACTGAAGTTAAGCAGCGTTGGACGCGGTTAGTACTTGGATGGGTGATCATTCAAGAATACTGACATGAGTGCTGTTGGCACATCGTGGGTGTGGTGAGCCCACACTTGTAGTTATTTATACCTACAAGAAAAACCTAGAAACACTACCCGAATCGGGTAGTGTCACGCCTACCCTGAAAGGGAAATGGTTTAATGATATATATATATATATATTGGACATCTATGACAACAGGCAAGGTCAGCAATGTTGGAAATTATTGAAACTTATCATTATTTTCAGGAAATAATGCATTACTTCCAATCGCATGGTAGAAATTTTAGTTTTTAACGGTTTTTTTTGTAGTTTCTCAATTAGAGAAGACATTAGACAAAGTCTTATTTTGACGAAAAACTCTCACCTACTTTTAAAAATATGCCAAATTCCACCTGAGCTAGAAATTATTAACAAATCTCATGATTTTCAGAAAATAGTGCATTGCTTCCGGTGCTATATAATTGGAATTGACGCTTTAACAATTTTTTGCGTAGTTTTTCGAACAGGGAAGACAATAAATAGGTTCTCATCTCGACGATAAACTTTTGTCTTTTTTAAGGAAGATGCCAAAGGCCAGCAAATTTTGGGATTACTGAAAGTTCTCTTTATTTTCAGGAAATGATGCATAACTTCCAGCCGCATGATTGAAATTTATGTTTTGAACGTTTTTTGTGTAGTTTTTTCAATTAGAGAAGACAACAGACAAGGTCTCATTTTGACCAGAAACTCGTACCTATTTTGAAAAATATGCTGGACATTATTTACACTTCTCATGATCTTCAGTAAATAATCCATTGCTTCCGGTGGCATGATTAAAATTTATGTTTCAAAAGTTTTCTTGTATTAACTTAATTAGAGAATACCACAGACAAGGGCTAATTTTGAGGAGAAACTCTTACCTATTTTTAAAAATATGCTAAATGTCATTGAAGCTGGAAATTATTTACACTTCTCATGATTTTCAGAAAATAATGCATTGCTTCCGGTGGCATGATGGGAATTGATGCTTTAAAAATATTTTGGGTCGTTTTACAAACAGGAAAGAGAACAGACAAAGTTTCATTTTGACGAGAAACTCTTATCCACATTTTAGAAGAGGCCAAATGTCAGCAAAAGTGGCATTACTTCCACTCTATTTTTGTAATCTAAAGATTTCAAGAGAATTCAGAAAATTCAAAAGATCTGAAGAAGTTCAAAATAACTTAAAATGTATTCTAATGATTTCAAGATAATTAAAAAAATTAAAATAATTCAGTGGTCTTTTAAGGATTCAAAAAACTCATAACAGTTTAAAGAATTCAGAAAAATTAAAAATAATTAAGAGAATTCAAAATATTTCAGAGAATTCAAAAGAATAGAGACAATTCAGAAGATATCAGATAATTCAGAATAATTCCAGAGAGTTCAAGAAGGTTAAAGAATTCAGAATAATTCAGGGAATTCCGAAGAATTTAGAGGATTTAAAGAATTCAGAAGAATTCACAGAGTGTAAAATAATTCAAAAAGTTCAAAAGAATTCACAGAATTCAAAAGAATTTATGGAATTTTGAGAGAATTGAGAGAATACAAAAAAAATCAGGAATTTAAAAAGTTTTAGAGAATTAAAAAAAAAATCAGAGAATATAAAAGAATTCAGACAATTCAGGAAAATTTAGAAACTTCAGAAGAATTCAGTGAAGTCAGAAGAAATGAGGAGAATTAAGAGAATACCAACGACTTGGCGAACTTCAAACCAGTTTATGGTGTATTGTAAATATTTCAAGTCAATTAAAAAAAACTTTCAAATAATGCAAAGAAGTACAAGTGAAGGAAGTTAAAATAATTCAACGTGTATTCTAAATATTTCAAGAGAATTAAAAAACATAGAAAAATTCAGTCATGTCGTGAGAATTCAGAAAATTCAGTGGAGTTTAAAGAGTTAAAAAAACTTCAAAAGAATTAAGAGTATTCAGAAGAATTCAGAGAATTTAGAAGAATTCAGAAAATTCTGAACAATTCAGCGACGTGAGAAGAATTTAGAGAATTCAGAAGGATTCAAAGAATTTAAAAGAATTCAGAGAAATCAGAAGAATTTAGAGAATTCACATAGTGCAAAAGAATTCAGAGTTCAATAGAATTCACGTAATTCAAAAGAGTTTAGAGAATGTTAATAGAATTGAAAGAATACAAAAGAATTCAGAGAATTCAAAATATTTCAGATAATTCAGAAGAATTCAGAAAATTCAGAGAATTCAGAAGATTTGGAGAAATTTCAAATAATTCGTGATGTATTTTAAAGATTTCAAGAGAATTTAAAACAAACTTTAAAAGAATTCAAATGGCCAACGGCCATACCACGCTGAAAAACCCAGTTCTCGTCAGATCACTGAAGTTAAGCAGCGTTGGACGCGGTTAGTACTTGGATGGGTGACCATTCAAGAATACTGACATGAGTGCTGTTGGCACATCGTGGGTGCGGTGAGCCCATACTTGTAGTTATTTATAACTACAAGAAAAACCTAGAAACACTACCCGAATCGGGTAGTGTCACGCCTACCCTGAAAGGGAAATGGTTTAATGGTATAACAAAGCAGTACAAGTGAATTCTAAGAATTCGTTTGAATTCTAAGAATTCGTTTGAATTCTACAGAATTCAAAATACTCGCAGGAAGTTAAAATAATTTAACGTGTATTTTAAAGGAGAAGATATTTTCCACGAAGGAATAGTAAGGAGTGGTATCATCCTATGTGTTTGGTGAGCAGATTTGGGACGAGCGACGTCCAAGAATTCGTTAATGCTTGCAACGAATGAAAACTTGAGAGTAAGATCGTGCATATGCGCAGGGCTGTTTTCACAGTCACGTGTTATACCCACTCCCCTATGTTATATTTTTACATCTAGGAAGCATATGTGACCGTCCGCGAAGAAAGGGACCTAATGCGTCAAAGCTGAATTTTACAGGACGGGCGATCGTAGCAGAGCCCGCAAGCCAGCACTTTAGTAGTGGGGATGCGTCTACGAAAAGCACCCCCTCCACTTACCACTACACTTGTACGCACGAGCCAGTGGAGCTTACGGACACGTCGCGTACAGCTGTAGCGGTAAGTGGTGGGGCTGGCTTTCGTAGGCCTCTCGTTCGGTCTCCGCGTACGCTTATCATGCCTATGTTTGTAGCTTAATAACAAGAAAAGTAATTAACTTAAAAAATGTCTGATTATTGGAAATGAGAGAGTAACTCAGAAACTATCGATTGGCGTAAAAAAATTAAAATCGATTTTTTTCCGCATTAGGTCCCTTTCTTCGCGGACGGTCACATATGTAGGTTATGTTCGTTTCTTTATGTTCGTTCAATACACAAGTTAAAAACTTCCAACGCGTGTTGACATCGTTGCCATGGAAACCGCCAGTGCCCATGTGCAAGATTTTGCTCTCAAGTTTTCATTCGTGGCAAGCATTAACGAATTCTTGGACGTCGCTCGTCCAACTCCCCACTTACAGGGATACTACTCCTTACTATTCTTTCGTGATATTTTCTAAGATTTAGTATCTCCTCGCGCAGCTGCCGTGTGAAGTTGCACCATTGACATTCACAACCTCCTGCAAATTAAAAATTACAGGGCCTCAGCTTTTTTGCGCACACACTCCTGTCAATGACACATGAATTATCGTCCATATATCGTGTCCTTCTGATTGGTTAAGTTTTAATTGTTAATTACTCATTAAATATTAACTTTACAACAAATTCTTATGATCAAATTTGATTCCATTTTTTATGAAGAATTCAAAAATATAAAAATGTACATAGAGTACTGAGGCACCCTGTATGTAATTTTAAATAATAATACCTATAAAAATATTCTTATATAATAATGTTTTCAATGAATGAATAAAATAAATGAATAAGTAAAATAATTACAAAATTCACGAATTAAATAGATTTATGAACAAATAATAAATACTTTTAGTTTAAATATATTTTTTAAGATTTGGTTGATTCTTATTAAAATTAAAAAAAAAAGTGTTATGTATGACATTCCTTTAGTTTGTACATGAAAAGCAATTAAACCTCAAAAGAGTTTCTTCTCAAGACTTTACAGTGGTTAAAAAAAGCCATGAACCACTAAATTCTCCAACTTTTGACAGTATTGTCTAAGAAAATTTTGTTTCGAACTCTAAGTAAATTATGCCTTGCTTGTGCGGTGCAACTAAAAACATGTCATATGTTATGTACCCTGCCTTAATACTCCCTATATAATCTTTATATATGTAGAATAATCAATACAATGTACACTTGTCATTGCGCATGTACCACTTGTAGCTTGTATGACTAGTAGAAGGTTCTGGAAGCCCTAATCGATACGCTACCACCCCCTTTGGGTCGTTCTTCCAGTTAGGGAGTCAGTCTCTTACAACCCGTCTTGTCTATCACGAGTCTTGTACATAAGTCGCGCTTATCAACCCTTTTGTCACAACTTTTGAGTAATCTTCGACTAATAAATATATATTATTCAATAAGTATCAAGTACTTATTTGGCGATCCTGTGACCCATAACATTTTTGGCGATCATGCCAGGATCGGCTTTTCGGATCCTCGTATTCTACGGAATCGACAAAAGGAGTATATCACATAAAAGTCCGATCATCGTGAAACGAACTTGAAAAGGAACTGTGTATTCTACGAAATACAAAAAGGAAGATTTCTACGGAAATAATTTTTGACAAAGATAAGAATTCTACGGAATTCAAGAGAAAAAAAAAAGAAGAGACAAGAATTCAAGAACAGATAGATTACGAAGAGAATGCCGAATGTCAGCAATATCTGGACGATTGCAATCCGTACAAGGAAGAAGAGCCGACGGAAGAAAATATCGATTATTAGTAGATTCAGGATCCTCAATTAATTTAATTAAGGAATCAGCTCTACCATTAAATCGACCGACGCATCGATTTATAAAAAACTTCGTAATGGGAAATGATAAACATCAATCGAACAGTGCAACACATCTTAATTACTTAGGAAAGAATCACCTTTTCCATATAATCGATGATGACTTTCCCTTACCAGAGGAAGGCATAATAGGTTTACCATTCTTCAATAAATTTGATAGATACTCATTAACTACAAATTATTTAATTTTAGAAAATAAAAAGCTACCATTACATGACGACGGAGAATACATCGCACAACATTCAAGTTTATTTTGTCAAATTAAAACAGAAGAAAATAATCAGGACGTTTGAATAGAAAATCAAGAAGGAATATCGGATGGTATTTACCGAATAAAAAATAATAAAATAACTCTACCAGTATTTAATTATAATACAAAACCCATAGAAGTACCAAAAACTATAAATTACGAAAGAATAATGGCAATTGAATCAAGGGATCAGATTGATAATTTAAAAAAAAGAAAACAAAATAGGATCGGAAAGACTAATCGAACTATTAAAAATTTCAAAACTAGATCACATTGAAAATCAAATCAGAGAAGAAATCAAAAAAGTAATAGTTAAATACAACGAAATATTTACTTTAGACACAGACCCACTACCATGCACAACGTTAACCGAACACAAGATTACCTTAAATTCAGGTAAGGTAAAAAATCTTAAATCACACAAATTACCCGAGAAACATAGAGAATTTGCTTCAGAAGAGACACAAAGACTATTAGATAAAGGAATAATAAGACATTCAGAATCACCATTCAACTCACCATTATGGGTAGTCCCCAAAAAGGGAAACAAATTGAGATTGGTGGTAGAGTATAGACAGGTCAATAAAGATACCGATCAGGACGCGTACCCTCTTCCAGTGATAGACGATATACTAGATCATTTAGGTCAAGCTAAATTCTTCTCCGCGTTTGACATGAGTGCTGGTTTCCACCAGGTCCCGATGGAAGAGAAATAAAAAAAATATACAGCTTTTTCTACTTCACAAGGACACTTTGAATATAATAGGATGCCCTTTGGATTAAAGAATGCCCCAGCTACCTTTCAACGTATGATGGATAATGCGGTTAGAGGACTTGTAGGTGAGAAATGCTTTATCTACATTGATGATATAGTAGTATTCGGTAAAACACTAGATGAACATAACAAGAACTTAATTGAAATTTTTGAAAGAATTAAAAAATTAGGATTACGATTAGAACCATCTAAATATGAATACCTCAGACCGGAATTAGAATATTTAGGTCATTTAATAACAAAAAATGGAGTTAAACCCAACCCAGCAAAAACAGAAGCTATAAAAAACTTTAAAACGCCAACTACAGTCAAAACAATACAATGATTTTTAGGACTCGCTCGATACTATAGAAAGTTTATAAAAAACTTCTCCACCATAGCTAAAACTTTGACCAACTTAATACGAAAGGAAGTAATATTCGATTGGACACCAAGATGCCAAGAAATCTTTGAAAAATTAAAAGAACTTTTATGCAATGCACCAGTATTACGATTCCCAAATTTTAAAGAAGAATTTACACTTACAACAGAGGCCTCGAATCAAGGATTAGGAGCTGTATTATCACAGAAAGGACATCCATGCTTATTTATTTCAAGAACATTAAATAAAGCAGAAAAGAATTATAGCACAACTGAGAAAGAATTATTAGCGATTGTTTGGGCTTGGAAAAGATTACGTCAATATCTATTAGGAACCAAGTTTAAAATACAAACCGATCATAAAGCTTTAGTCTGGTTACATAATGTAAAAGATCCTAGTTCAAGATTACTTCGATGGAGATTAGGACTCGAAGAATATAAGTACGAGATAGTGTACGTAAAAGGAAAAGAAAACAAAGCAGCTGATTGTCTTTCAAGACTGTTCCCACTTCATGATCAAGAAACAGTTAATGATTCAGATACTACGGTACCATTAGACAGTAGTGATTCTGATACTGAAAGTAATAGTGAAGAACCTGTATTAAAAAAACCTATGATTACCGAACAAAGAGTATTGGGAGATAAGGAAAAGGTAAAAATGAAGGAACCATTAGAAGAAGAAGAAGAAGAAGAAGAAGAAGAAGAAGAAGAAGAAGAAGAGGAAGAAGAAGATATCCAACTATATAAAGGATTTTTGGAATGGAAAGAAGACCCAGTAACGAACAATAGAGTTAAAATTAAACCAAACGCTGAAGGAAAACTTTGGAAATCAATAAATAAAGCAGGTATGCCCGAGTATAATGAGGAAAATTGGATACGTTATTTAGGATTATTGATAACAGAATTTAGAGATAGAGGATTGGCAATAGTAAGATTGATTTTTGGCAGAGCTGGGCACAAAATACCTCAACTACATTGCTGAAATACATGTATTTCAGCACCATGTAGTTGAAATACATCACAGGGAATAGCTATTTGTGATACAAGTGCGCAAAATAGGCGATTGCCAACGAGTGTAAATTTGTCAGCATGAGCCGGAGGCTCGAAGCACGAGTCGGAGGTTAGCGCACGAGCGAAGCGAGTGCGAAAACGAGGACGAGTGCGAGGAGCTGAAGGCGAATGCTAAAATCACACGAGTCAGCAATTACCTGTGCGCACGTGTATCACACGCTATTTTTTGCAACAACCTTCCGAGAAAGTTGTACTAAGAGAAAGACAAAGGAAGAATATTTACAGTTGCGGGGGAAGGTGGGGGGTAAGCGGTGAAACCCTCAGCGGAACGAAAACAAATTCTAAAAATACAAAATTTTAATTAAATTAAATCGAAATATATGAAAATAACTAATATACTATCTGGTGGAGTACACTCTTCACCAGTTTGATTCGAATCTTTATTTAAGTCCATCTTCTTTTGACAATGAGAAGGAAAATTTCACTTGCACTCTAAACACGTCGACTTTAACCTCGCACCTGTCATCAGCTGTTCGCTTGGACACTGAGCGCTGCTGTTGCTACGTTGCCCCCGAATTGTCGCGATGCGGAAAGTTGCTCATCTGCAAAGTGCGCATGCGCGTACATTCCGCCGATGTGGAAAGTATATAAGAATCGAACTACGCATGCGCCAATATCATTCCCGCATTGTTATCCGGAATGAGTCACTTTGCATATAATTTAGCTACATGGAACGGAGTACTTTCGAGGTGGGTGTTGCAAAAAATACAACTCAGTCGATGTAGTTCAAATACAGCTGCAAAATACATGTGAATATTTTGAAATATTATTTTAAATACATGTAAGAATTGTATTTTGTAGTTGAGGTATTTCATGTATTTTCTTGGAAATACTTTCTAATATCAGCATATAAAAATTATATTACAAATCCCTAGAGTATATAATAAGTATAGGAATTTCATGGTCACAGAGTGGGAGTACAAAAGAGTGACAAAGAGGGGGGCATCATTCTCGCGGGCCGGGGGGGGGGGCGCCCAGGAGAGTAGTGGAGTACGCATAGATGCGCAGTAGAGATATGTGAAGCATAAATATGTGCAGTACACGATTGTGGTGCATTGCACTGCACAGTTTAGTCGTACAATGTTCGTGGATGCGCAGTAGGCACATGTGGTACATACAGCTGCGCAGTAGATATATGCGATATGTAGAGATGGACAGTGGGTGCTTATGGAACATCGAAATGCGTAGTAGGTGTTTATGGGGCATGTAACTGCACTGTATTTATTGGTATTTATTGAACATGCACCTGCGCAGTACGCTTTTGTGGTAAATTAGGATGCGCAGTAGAATCCTCTGGTGCGACGGGCTACACAGTAGAGATTTACGATATGTAAGGATGCGTAGTGGAATTTTGTAGTGATCAGAGCTGCGCAGTATACATATATTGTACGTAAGACTGCGCAGTTGTGACCTAAAATGTACAGGGGTGCTCAGCAGAGATATGTGAAACACCAAGCTGCACCGTGCACTGTTGTGGAGTATTATGCTGCGTGGTGTTGCCCTACAGTGTTCAGGGCTGCGCAATAGTGACATATGGTAATTAAGGCTGCGCAGTAGATACCTACGATACTCAAGGATGCGCAGTAGGTAATAATGAGTCATATAGCTGCGCAGTTGGTATTAATGAGACATAGATCGGCGCATTAGGTATTTATGAGACATATAGCTGCGCAGTAGACATTTATGTGCCATAGAGCTGCGCAGTAGATATTTTTGAGCCGTATAGCTTCGCAGTAGTTATTTGTGGGGCATACAGCTGCGCAGAAGTTATATATGTGACATATAGATGCGCAGTAGCTATGTATAGGACATGGAGTTGCGCAGTAGTTATTTATGAATCATAGAGCTGAGCAGTAGATATTTATGTGACATAGAGCTGCGCAGTAGATATTTATGTGACCTGTAACTGCAAAGTATACTTTTATGATAATTTAGGCTGCGCTATATGGGCATATGATAAGTAAGGCTGCGCATTGCATATCTACGATATACATGGATACGCTGTAGGTATTTATAGGGCATAGAACTGCGCAGTATCTATTTTTCAGCCGTAGAGCTGCGCAGTAGTTATTTGTGGGCATATAAATGTGCAGAAGTTATTTGTGAGGCATAGAGTTGCGGAGTAGATATTTATGCGACCTATATCTGCACAGTATACTTGTATGATAATTTAG
>CAKNYM010046556.1:61510-72025 GCA_932195095.1 Andricus curvator
TATTTATGCGACCTATATCTGCACAGTATACTTGTATGATAATTTAGGCTGCGCTATATGGTCATACGGTAAGTAAGGCAGCGCATTGCATATCTACGATATACATTGATATGCAGTAGGTATTTATAGGACATAAAACTGCTCAGAATCTATTTTTGAGCCGTAGAGCTGCGCCGTAGTTATTTATGGGGGATATCGATGCGCAGAAGTTATTTATGGGACCTGGATATGCGCAGTAACTATTTATGGGCATGGAGCTGCGCAATTTATGGGTCATTGAGCTGCGCAGTAGTTATTTGTGGGCACAGAGCTGCGCATTATACTTTCGTAATGAATTAGGCTGCGCAGTGGAGTTATGTAGTGCACAGAGTTGCGCAGTAGAGACATGTGGTAGGTGAGGCTACGCAATAGATACTTACGATATACAGGGATAAGCAGTAGGTACTTATAGAACTTAGAGTTGTGCAGTAGGTATTGATGAGGCGTAGAGCTGCACAGTATGCATCTACGTAACGTAAAGCTGCGCAGAACAATTTTGTGATAAAATAGACCACATAGTAAATATCTAAGATATGTAGAGATGTGCAGTATGTACGCATAGGCCAAATAGCTGCGCAGTAGTTATTTATGGAGCATAGAACTGCGTAGGGTACATTTATAATGAATTAGGTTGCGCAGTATGAGCATATGGTACGTAAGGCGGCGCAGTATATATCTGAGATGTGCATGGATACACCCATTCACCACACATGACTCTACTGCGCAGTACTGTACAGTGCACGACTCTGATGTGCAGCCCTGAACAGTGCAGGACTCTGATGTGCAGTCCTGCACGGTGCAAGACTCTGATGTGCAGCCCTGCGTGATACAAGACTCTGATGCATTATGTGAGTCTGATGCACAATACTAAACATTATAGGGCTGTATTGCGCAGCACTGCACTATACATGACTACACTGCATATCCCTGCACATTGCAGGAGTCTAGTTCGCAGCACTGCACATCCCGTGACTCCACTGCGTAGCCTGCACATTACATGACTCCACTGTGCATCCCTACACATTGAATGACTCTACTGCGCAGCAATGTGTAAGGAAATACTTTAATGTGCAGACCTAAGCATTACATGGCTCTACTGCGCATCCCTAAACATTACGAGGTTATGCTGCGCAATATTGTACATTACATGATTATATTGTATATTGCATGTCTCTGCTGCACATCACCACACATTACATGTCTCTACTGCGCAGCCCCGCACGTGACATATCTACTACACATCGATACACAGTACATGGTTAGACTTACTGCGCAGACCTACACATTACGCGAATCTAATGCACAGCCATGCACATCAAATGACTCTACTGTGCATCCATGTACCATACATGACTCTATTGTGCAACCTTGTACAGTAATGACTGTACTGTGTATCCCTGCACAATACATGACTGTACTGCACATCCCTGTACAGTACATAGCTCTGGTATGCAGTCCTGCACAGTGTAGGACTCTGATGTGCAGCCCTACACAGTGCAAGGCTCTGCTGCGCACCCCTGCACATTACAATACTCTACTGTGCCGATGCAAGCAGTATATGGGAATAATGCACATCGGTAAACAATATGGGGCTCTACTGCGCAGCGCTGCACAATACATGATCACACTGCACATTCCTGCACATTGCAGTTGTCTACTTCGCAGCCCTGTGCGTAGCATGTCTTTACTGCGCAGCGATGTACATCACATGCGTCCACTGCTCAGAGCTGCAAAGTACATTGCTATACTGCACATACCTGCACATTACAGGGCACCGCTGTGCATGTCTGTGCATTGCATGACTATACTGTGCACTACATATCTATACTGCGCATACCTGCACATTACACGACTCTACTGCGCAGTCAAGTAATCACATGACTCTACCGTGCATCCATGTACCATAAATGACTCTACTGTGCAACCCTGTACAGTACACGACTCTACTGCACATCCCTTACAGTACGGGGCTCTGATGTGTAGCCCTGCACAACACATGACTCTGATGTGCAAGCATGAACAGCGCAAGACTCTACTGTGCAGATCTAAGCAGCATATGGGTCTAATGTAAAATCCTAAACAGTATAGGGCTTTACTGCGGACCTCTGCACAATATCTGGCTATACTGTACTCCCCTGTACATTGCAGGTGTTTACTTCGCAGCACTGCACATCACATTACTCCACTGCGCAGCATGTACATTACATGACTCTGCTGTGCATCCCTACACATTACACGACTCTACTGCGCATCCACGTACATGACAAGACTCTAATGTGCAGACCTAACCATTATATGCTTCTACTGCGCAGTCCCAAACATTTCAGGAGTCTACTGCGCAGCGCTGTACATTACACGGCTATACAACACATCACTACACATTATATGATATATTGTGCAGAACTGCATATCACAGGTTACTGCGCAGCACTACACAGTGCATACATGTGATGTACATCACTGCCCAGTACATATTTTACTGTACATCACATATCTCGACTGCGCGTCACTTGGCAGAACATGTATCTACTGTGCAGAATTGCGCAGCATAGGCATCTACTGCACATTACTGTGCAGTGTATGTCTCTATTGTACAACACTTGTCATCACATGCATCTACTGCTCATCATATGTCTCTACTGTGCAGCGCTGCTCAGTACATGGCTCTACTTCGCAGCTTAAAGTACACTTACCGCCCCTCCTCTGATCATCATCATCATCATCATTCTCCCCTCTCTCTTTCTCCCTACTCTCTCCTCTCTTTGATCATAAAATTCGTATACTTATTATATACTCTAGGGATTCGTCATATAATTTTTATATGCTGATATTAAAAAGTATTTTCAAGAAAATACATGAAATACCTCAACTACAAAATACAATTCTTACATGTATTTCAAATAATATTTCAAAATAGTCACATGTATTTTGTTGCTGTATTTGAACTACATCAGCTAATTGTATTTTCCCCGTGATGTATTTCAAATGTATTTTGTCTGAATGTAGTTTGTATTTCAGATACCTCAAATACAATTTTTGTGAAATACTGCCCAGCTCTGATTTTTGGTGACCCAACCTTTACACCATTAGAAAAAGAAACGCTTTTGGAAATATTACAATACTTATCTAATTATTACCCCGAAATAGGATTCCATATATGTTTTAATAAAACCAGAGAATTAACTAAAGAAGAAAGGAAAACTATCATTAAAGAAGCTCACGCCAACCACCTTGGAGAGAAAAATACAATTCAAAAGGCAAGAGAAATTGGTGAATGGAAGAATATGGATGAAGAAATTAAGAAATACGTTAAAGCATGTCCTATTTGCCAATTGCAAAAGACAACAAGAGTGACTAATCAAGCTCAATCAATCATTCCAGACATACCTACTAACCCTAACGAGAAAATCGCGTTAGATGTTTTTAGTCCTTTGCCAGAAACAAAACTAGGAAATAAATACATTTTAAGTATTCAAGACAGATTAACAAGATATACAGTTCTAATACCTATGAAAAAAGAAACCGCAGAAACTGTAATCGAAAGTATGATTGATCACTATATATATACATTCGGAGCCCCTAAAACAATACTCACTGATCAAGGAACAAACTTTCTATCGGAATTAATGCAACAATTTGAGGATGCATTAAATATCAAACATATAAAAACAACATCTTTCCATCCACAAGCAAATGGTAACATAGAAAGAATGCATTCAACTTTAAAAAATCTCATTAAAACATCAATGGAAGATAATGGTAAACAATGGGATGAAAATTTGAAATTCATTACATTCGTAATTAATACAATGAAAAATACAAGTACAGGCTTTTCACCTTTTGAGATGACATTCGAAAGAGACCCTAATATACCATCAGCAATACCATGATCACCAACACTCACATATGCTGATTTAATAAAGAAATGGAAAATCAAACATGACAACGTCATTAGAAAAGCTAAAGAAAGAATTGAAATTGAACAAGAGAAAGCTAAGAAACGTTTGGATGAAAACATAGTTAAAAGCCACCCGGTTTACAAAATAGGGGATCAGGTCAAATGGAAAAATAATACAAAATAAAATAAATTGGATCTAAGTTGAAAAGGTCCAGGAATTGTTACAGGAATTACAGGAGGAAATTAATAAAGCCTACCTTTATCATGAAAACTGGAAATTAATTATAGGGATCAATTTAACTACAACTGAAAGTAGATTTCAAGCCATTGAACAAACAATTGATTTAATAGAAAAAACATGTGAAAATGAATGTACAGCGAAAAATTAAATAAGACTAATAAAACATAGGCGTAATAGATTAATAAACAAAATTACAATTTTAGACAAACTACTTGGAAAACAAAGACATAAAAGAGGATTAGCTAATTTCATAGGTGATATTTCTAAAACCCTTTTTGAAACCCTGACTGAATCAGACTTAAACCAAATAAATTCAGAATTTGATCAATTATATACTGACAATGAGAATATTGTTTCCGTTTTGAATAACCAAACAAAAATCCTTAAAATAGCACTAGATACGGACCATGAAGTAGAATCTCAAACCATTGAAGAACTAAATTCGAATACTAAAGATAATTTTATTAATATGAAATTAATTTCAACAACTATCCTCATGGAAGAAATAAACGAAAATATTAATACAGCAATAGATGCTATCAATAATGGAAGATATGGAATCATACATCCACAGATTTTAACACCTGAAATTTTTAAAAATACTTTAGAAGAATTTGAAATGCAACATAGAACGTAATACCATTTCAGGGAAGACTACCAAAAAATTCTCGATATTAGTTCAATCACAATAGCAGTAGTAAATAGATTATTAAGTTACGTAATTAATATTCCAATCATTGAGAACGAGGAAGGATCCGTAAAAAGAATAATTCCAATGCCAACCAAATTTGGCAAAATATTCCTTTCCTTAATTCCTGACCATGATTTGATAATTGACTTCGAAGGCAGTTATGTACCGACCGATAAAGAGAGAATTAACAAATGTAAACAAATAAATAAACATTTGATATGTAAAAGAAATCAGCCTAATCTAAAAATCTATGAAACAAATACTTGCGAAGCAAGTTTACTGAGAAGATATGCAAAAACAGCATGTTCACAATCTCCTTATTTGCTTCAAAAGGAAACGTATATACCGGTAATAGGAGGCTATATTGTAATCCTAACAACAGACATAAACTTAGATTTAGTATGTGGAAAAAAATATGACTAAAATAATTAATGTAAACGAAACTTACGATAATTTAGGAAACTTAGATAGCTTAGAGAAGAGATTGATTCAAATGCCTAGGCGGATTGACATAGATGTACTTAGAAAAGCACAACTTAGTTTAACGATGTCCAAAGTATACTCAATAATATGTCCACTCATAAAAAACCAAAAAACTGGAGTGAAACTACTTCAGAATGGTTACAGCGTTTAGGCTATACAGCAATAGGATTGATAACTATGTACACGCTTTTTAAATGTGGAATGCTAAGATATATAACGAGATGTATACCAAAGAAAATTATCCTTTTTTGTATAAAAAACAAAGCAGAAAATTAACCAAGTGTTGTGACTTATACAGCAGGTCCACGAGAAATACAACTACAGACATCTTTTCAAGCGTTGAAACCAAAAAAGATTCATTTGTAAAATTTCGAGGACGAAATAATATCTAAAGAGGGGGGTGTTATGCACCCTGCCTTAATACTCCCTATATAATCTTTATATATGTAGAATAATCAATACAATGTACACTTGTCATTGCGCATGTACCACTTGTAGCTTTTATGACTAGTAGAAGGTTCTGGAAGCCCTAATCCATACGCTACCACCCCCTTTGGGTCGGTCTTCCAGTTAGGGAGTCAGTCTCTTACAACCCGTCTTGTCTATCACGAGTCTTGTACATTAGTCGCGCTTATCAACCCTTTTTTCACAACTTTTGAGTAATCTTCGACTAATAAATATATATTATTCAATAAGTATCAAGTACTTATTTGGCGATCCTGTGACCCATAACACGTACATGAAACTAAAAAAAAATTAAATACAAACTAATTGAATATTAAAAAGTCATTTTTGATATTTTTTTAAGAATTCCAACTTGAAAAAAGAGTTGTATTTTTAAATTTAAATTATTATTAGCATTCATTACAAAAAATTGCACATACAAAAAACTACCATAAATTTCGTAATCCTAGGGAAATTTGTTCAAATTCCTAAACTAAAAATGTTCGACCTCATTGCGAGACCGTAGGAGTACTTTCGATTGTAAAAAGGCATTAGAATTTTTTGTTTTTAATAACGCGCAACAGCTTTTCAGCCCTATCCATTTACGATTTTCAAAAATTTTGTATTTTCAACCTACCCTACTGCCCATCCAGTAAACGTAAATGCATATCTTGGGCGTCAATAAAAGTGCCCTTGCACGTTACAGAGAGTGTCCATTTGGAAGATGTAGCTTAATATTAGATTTCCTATACTTTGGGTCGGGGAATCATGAAAAATGTCCGCTCTGTAGAGGTATGTATAGGGTTATTTTTGTAGGTCAATAGAATATTTCTTTAATTTTAAGCTGCATATATTTTTTCTGAATCAAGGATTTGGTTCTTCGAATCATTGAATATTCTGTCAACTTTGTACGCTCCATTGAAACAAGGAATCACATCTTATAATTAAGAAAAAAATTGGTGTGTGACAGTGGGGCCACACGGCAGAAGTGAAACTTTGATGGATTAACTTTAAAATTTTCATGAGGAATCATCATGACTTTTGAGGAGATCGCATAGTAAGAGAGTGCAGAGAGATATGGAATCCGTTTGTTCATTCGTTCGCGAAGGAACGTTCGTACGTTGTTTTCAATTCACTCCCGTTCCAAAAGAAGTTTCACTTCAAAAAATTTGCTTCAGCTGATAGACTTTAATTTGTTTGCAGAAAATATTTTCTACATTTAAAATCTCATTTCACTATATCAACTACCTAATTTTTAAAAACAAAAAATCTCTTATTTCTATCAATCGATAACAACGTTCCTACGCTTAGAATATTTCACTGATTGAAATGAATATTAATTAGTAACAGTAAGTTCATACTTTTTGTTTACATAAAAAAATTTCTTTGTATAAAATTAATGTTTTATAGGACGTATTCAGTACGATCATTTCTTTGAATGAAGGAAATTTTCTTCGATTCAAGATTTTTTTCCAGTGGAGGTATCGAATTCCGTAGGCTTTAATTTGGACAAATAAGCGGGTTTTTGTTCACAGTTTTTTCAGAAATGAAAACATTCTTCAGTAGAGTCGTTGCATGATTTACAAAAATTGCATTTTGCAATAATAAATTACCTACACTTTACCTTGGTGAAAGAAAATTTGATTTAGATACTTTATTTCGAAGAAAATTGAAAAATTAATTAGTAATAATTCAAATGTTAGAACGACTTTGAGTTGTTCAATCGCTTCCAGCAATTGGAGAAGAAAAACAAAGGTTGATTATAATCTCCTTGCAATGACTGTATTTGTATAATTAAAAATGTACAGATTTTAGAATGAAATAAAAAACTAGACTTCACAAAAAAATTTTCTTTATAGTCAAAGTGGCTATCTATTTTTATATTCTAAGTTAAACTTGAAAAATAAATGACATTTTTTCTTTGCGACAACCCTATCGGGATTTTTCCATAGGCTGGAATATGACGAACCGCCGCCCGCCTATGTATGTGACAGTACCATTAGAAACCAACAAGAACCAACAGAAACTTACAGAAATTCTACATGGTTCTATATTATATTTAATGAAGGGATAACTTCATTGAATATTTCGCTTTCTTAAATTAGAAAAATACATGTTATATTTTTTCTTCTAAAGACAACAACATATTTTAATGATTTTTTAAAACATTTAATTAATTTTCATACTGATTTAGGTCTTTTGGAGGTGGTACAGGAAGTGGTTTCGCTACTCTTATATTGGAGGGACTTCTTGAGGGATTTGGAAAAAAGACTAAAGTGGATTTTGCAATTTATCCGGCGCCTAATATATCCACAGCAATAGTCGAACCATACAATTCAGTATTAACAACCCACAGTACTTTAGATTATGAAGATTGCTGCTTTATTGTCGATAACGAAGCGCTCTATGACATTTGTGCAAAGTACTAAGTTATCTTAGAATTTCCTAATATTTATGTTTTGTCTCTTCAACTACAAACGATTACAATAAAATTTCAAACTTGGAAAAATAAAAAAGTTCACAATCTGATAAATAGGACTTAATAAAAATCAAATATTCTTTAGTTTAAATTTGGCGATTTCTCTGATAAATAAGTCCTGAAATATATTTTTTAGCGTGTTTTTAATATTTTTTCATAGTGAAGACTTATGATACGATTGCGATTTTTTATTTATTTATTTAAATTTCCCATTGCTTATTTCTCTCTTTGGCACTTAAATCTGCACATTATAGAAGTATAATTAAATTAAATTTTAAAGATAAATGATAGAAATTATTAAATGAATACTTGCATAAATAAGACATTATTTTCAAATTTACTGCCGCTTCTTTTTATAGAAAATTGCGACTCGAACGACCAGCTTATACAAATTTGAATCGCCTCCAAGCGCAAGTTGTTTCAGCTATAACTGCATCATTAAGATTTGAAGGTGCAATAAACGTTAACCTAGAAGAGTTCCAGACCAATCTAGTACCCTATCCTAGGATTCATTTTCCATTGATGACTTATGCACCCATTATTAATAAAGACAGGGCCAGGTTAGCTGATCTATCCGAGACTCAAATAACCAACGATTGCTTCAAATCAGAAAGTCAGGTAAATAATTCTTGTTATTTGTAAAAACGCGAACTTTAAGTAAAGGGGGCAAAACGTGATTACTTAAAAATGCTTGAAAATAAGTGAATACTCGCGAAATACAATACAATTCTATTTATTATTAAAAATATACTTTGGAATTGTTTGCACTAATATTATTACAGAAAACTACTAATATTAAATTAGCCAGAGTCTAAATTGTCTATTTTACTTTACTGATAAATATTCTTTGGTTAAAAACTTTTGTAAAAAATGAGTCTAAATGAAAATATAAACTTTGATCAAGACAAAACTGATAAAAGTAAATTATATGAGAACTTCGCTAAAAATGATGCTGACAGGCAGTAAGAGAGACAAAATTGTTAATACTGCCACGCATGTTTCTCGTTTTAGGTCAAGAACTTATCTATATACCCTCGCCAGTATTGAGGCCACCCAAGGTCCCTTCTTATCCCTGTTTCACATTTGGGGACTTTTTCTATTTTTAGAATACAGAATATAACTTGGGTCCATGCTCGGCCAAGCTGAGTTTCACTTTAAAAACTTTAAAACCTTTAGATAACGAATCAAACTTAGCGTCCGTATTTAGTACAGCTATGAGAGCATCAGAACACTTACCAACCGAGCAAGATTCTATTTTTATTTTATCGACTGAGTTTTGATGACATATATTAGTAGAAATATCAGCTATCTTTCAATAATGAGCTTACAGCGGCACCATCTATTGACAGAGGTACCAGATAACAAATTCACCAACATCCCTGTTTTCTCGGTCAAGTTGTGACGTCATATATTGGTAGAAATATCAAGTACCTTGCAGTGATAATGTAACAATCTGTGATTGTTTATTAATGCCCTTACTGTCCACTAGAGGCAGCACCTCCCGGACATGCGAAATGACATGAGATATTCGAACCTTGTTCATTTTGATTAGAAGTATATTTACTAATGGGATTATTAGTTCATTAATACAGAATTTGGATTAAGAAATAATTGAATAAATTTGAGAGAGAGAGACTTGGTATTTTAAGAAAGCGAACTGACTCTGTAGTTTAAGGAATGTCTAAAGTTGAATTTCAACTCGACTTTATGATTTGCACGTAATTGGAAAATAATTTTGTTTGTTTCAGGTTTTGTTTTCAGCTCTAGTTTAGAATGCAGAATAAGTATGAAAGAAACGTAAATTGAATGACTTCTAAGGGGTTTTAGGCAAGAGGGTTAGTTAGACTTACAAAAGATAACGTCGAGATTTAGTTAAATGAAATAAAGAAAACATTGTTATCAACTAGTTTGAACCAGAATTTAAGCTGATTTTTAGTTGTGCGACAGCTGTAAAAACTAATGAACTTTTTACTACTGTTAATTATTTTACGTTTTTCATAGTGAAGCATGGAATGAGATTTGAGCCTAAATCGAGGAAACGTGGTTAATGGGCATTTTTCAGGAAGCGAACTAGGTCGGGGTTTCATCATGGGTTGACGAGGAATTAGGTCATGCTGTAGTCAAGTTGGGGGTGTGAATCTGAATTCCGATTGGTTGGAAGTATGAGTATGATTGAAAGTAGGATTGCGCGGGAGATCCATGGATCGTTAAAAAAAATAGGATGAAATAAAGATAAGTAT
>CAKNYM010046557.1:0-35637 GCA_932195095.1 Andricus curvator
TTGAAATTTGCGAATGAAACAAATAACTCATAGTAATTGTATAGAAGCCAGGAAAAAGTCAGGGATTTGGAAAAAATGCTTGAAAAAGTCAAAAAATTTCTATAACTTTAAGTAACTGTTAAGCAGAATAAATTTGAAATATTTCAATTTTAATTTGAAATTCT
Organism: Andricus curvator; assembly: GCA_932195095.1. Taxonomy (NCBI): domain Eukaryota; kingdom Metazoa; phylum Arthropoda; class Insecta; order Hymenoptera; family Cynipidae; genus Andricus; species Andricus curvator. Next base: position 165 of record CAKNYM010046557.1, read on the forward strand.
TCTATTCCGATTATAAAAGATTCTAGGTTAAAAATGTCACAAGTTTGAGATTTTGGTATTTAATTATTAATGGTCAGGGAAAATGAAAAATTATTCAGGGGAACATTAGGGAATTTTTTAAATGAAGTTCTGCGGTAACCCTGAAATAATATTCTTCTTAGTAATTTACTTGCCTTGTATTTATATCTATATTACTTTTTTTTTGCAAATTCTTTCTCCTGAAGATGATCTTTTTAGCTGTAAAATTTATTATTATACTATTCATTTGAAAATTGGTTGAATTGATTTAAAAATTCATCTGTTTTAGTAGAAATTTCACTCTTCTTGGATAAACATGCAACTACTTGGTTGAAGATTCAATAAGTTTGTTAAAAAGTCATCCTTTTTGTTCAAAAATTCAACTTTTTTGTTAAAAATTTGTCTTTTTGGTTTAAAAAATCATTATCTTCATAGAAAATTGTCTTCTTGTTTGCAAAATAGTAAAACTGAAATCTTTTTTTGGATGAGAATTCAAATTTTTTTTAAATTAGATTTTTTGATTTTGAAAGTTCATCTGTTTTAGTAGAAATTTCACTCTTCTTGGATAAACATGCAACTACTTGGTTGAAGATTCAATAATTTGGTTAAAAAGTCATTCTTTTTGGTCAAAAATTTAACTTTTTTGTGGAAAATTCAAGTATCTTCGAAGAAAATTTAATTCTTATTTAAAACTCAAATATAAATATTGAAAAGTCAAATTAAAATCTTTTTTGGATGAAAATTCAATCTTTTTCAAATTTGTCTTTTTTATTTAAAAATTCATCTGTTTTAGTAGAAATTTCATCTTTATTTGATAAAAATGCAACGGTTTGTTTGAAAATTAATCTTGTTTGCTTGAGGATTAAACCATTATATTTTTAATTTTTGGTTAAACGACTTTGTTGAGAAATCACTTTTTTGTTGAAGATTCATTATTTTTAGTTAAAAATTCATGTCTTTGGTTGAAAGTTGAACTATTTTGTTGAAAATTGATCTTTTTTAACTGAAAATTTAATTGCGTGGGTACAAGCTGAACTACTTTATTGAAATATATATATATTTTTTTTTTGTGCTGAAAATTCATATCCGATTGAAAATTCAATTTTTACATAGAAAACTTGTCTTTTGGCTTGAAGGTTGAACAGTTTAGGTAAAAATTTTTCTTCATGACTGAAAAATCTTATTTTGTTAAAAATTCGTCTTTGCGCTTTTAAAATTCATCTTTTAAACCAAAATTCAAATGTCTTGGTTGAAATATGAACTATTGCACTTTCTTGTTGAAAATTCATGTTTTTAGGTGGAAAATTCAATGATTTTGTGGATAACTCAATTATTTTGTTGAAAATTCAAATATTTTGTTTAAAATGCAAGTATTTTGTTTAAAAACCCATGTTATATGGTAGAAAAGTCTTCTTTTCTGTTTAAAATAAAAAAAATAAATTTTACAATTTTAAATTTGCATCTGAAATATAGTTTTATTACGTTCATAAAAGACCTTGATTTAAAAATATTACCAGAATAAAATGCTGTTATTTGAATTTTAATGATTAGGGAAAATAAAAAATTGGTCAAGGAAAAATCAGAGAATTTCGAAAATGAATTTTCACCCTGCCAAGCATTATCTTAAATACAAAAATTGCCATCAATCCCATATCTTATTATTTCTGGAAACCATAAATTACGTACAGTGAGAGGGGGGGGGGGGGCTAGAAATATTTTGTTACGGTTAGTTACAGGGGGGTGGGGGGAGGGGGTCGTGGAGAGGACCCATAATCCGTTACGTGATTTAAGTACGGCCCCTAAACAAAAGGCAGCACCACTTTCGAATTTTATTTTATTCCTTAATTTCGATGATAATTTTTGATTATAGTAAATTTAATCTAATGCGTACTTTTTTCCTACTCTCATACAATTATTCTTATGTTTTCTTTTTATTTAGGACTTAATACAATTTTAAAGGAAATCAAATTTTTACGAACGGAAGTACGAGAAATAGCTGAAAATCAGAAGGCGATAAAAATTATGATTGAAATTGCTAAGAGTTGCAGCTACATTGGAAAAAAGACTTTCGAAGAAGAATTCAACATCAAATTTCCGTTGAATAATCTTAACGACTTCAAAGATCTTAATGAAAAGCTACAATCGAATGAAGAATGCTGTCATCGTCTTGTAAGATTCTTATTATATAACAATTTCTTTCACTTTTCTACATTAATATTTTTTACATTTAATTTCATATTCAATTTAAATTTTTATTTTTACAGAAGAGTAGTCTAGATTTGTTAATGAGCAGAGACAATGGAATTCGAAAATCTTTAAACATCATTGCAAAGAAGATATTTGCAAGAGATTTATTACTGATGTTCACTGCGGTGAAAAGAGTTGAAGGCAAAGAACTTTTCAAAGATTTTTTCTTTTGCAAATGCTTGTTAGGTAGAAATTTAATCTTTTATATAATTGAGACTTAACTAAAAATTATATTAATTTTATATACAGACTAATCTTTTATAATAACTTATTTTCAGAGGTTGGTTGCCAACGACTATACCACGCTGAAAACCCCAGTTCTCGTCAGATCACTGAAGTTAAGCAGAGTTGGACGCGGTTAGTACTTGGATGGGTGACCATTCAAGAATACTGACATGAGTGCTGTTGGCACATCGTGGGTGTGGTGAGCCCACACTTGTAGTTATTTATAACTACAAGAAAAACCTAGAAACACTACCCGAATCGGGTAGTGTCACGCCCACCCTGAAAGGGAAATAGTTTAATGGTTGTACAAAATACACTATTACTGGGGAAGAAGCATTGTCGCACATTAGCACAATCATTGGAAATGCCAAGGACTGGGGCGGACACCGAAAAGAACGAAGTCAAAAAGACTGACAAATGTATTGAGTTTGAATTTGTATTTCTTTTAATATTTGGTACGTAAATAAAAAATATAGTTCACGTTATTCATTTTTCTTGTTGAAAATTATCATTATAATCAAAATTATAAGAAATTACAATATAAATTTCAAAAACGGCCAGACCCGGCGCCAGATCTGGCTCCGATCGGGCCGTGTGTTTCATCAGCGATCGGGCCCAGGACCGTTTTCCAGACCTGGGCCAGATTTGGCCTGGTGTGGGCCAGAATGATTGTATTCGAAACTGACTATCAAGGCTTTTAATATGAAATTTGAAATATTTATTTCTAAATTGACCTGACATTTTGAATATTTGAATTTTATACTACAATATTGTAACATTAAAAAATCAAAGTAATAGGAACTATTAGCAACATTGTCAATTATGGAAATTTTCATATTCTATCTACTCCCCTAAACATTCTTCTCCCTTTCGTATAAATACCTACTCAATCATTAGTGGCATGACAGGACTAGAACCGAATGAGTTAGAGTTCACCCCGAAAGGGATATGGTTTAATGGTATAATAATAAAAAAAACCTCGAAGTAGCTGAATTAAGGAAAAAAGGTGGCCTAGTGCCGCTAGGCCTCGACTACACCACTGATTATATATATTATAAGAATCATTAAAACTTTACTATTTTTTAAAATAACATGCATTTGATATGCTCCTTACTTTTGGGTGCAATTTGTTGGAAGCAGTAAGAAGGATAGTCGTCGGGGATAATATATTTTTATCTACTAAGAGAAAGTGAGAAGGAGTTACCTCATGAGATAAGGAGAGACAGGAGAGGTAGGCGACCCATAGGAGGGAGTGAGAGAAAATGTTGTTATTTTTGTAGTGGAGGGATGTATGGTTGATAGATTTCGAGGGAGGTGAAAGGAGGGTGTGATGTGTCTATCTCATAGTATAGAAAGAGATAGCGGATGAAAGAGTGATCTGGAGAGTCCTGGAGGAGGGAGTGAGAGCATAAATGTCGAGGGAGGTGGAAAGGCGGGGTGATGTGTCTATCTCGTAAGATAGAAATAGATAGCAAGTTGAGCGGGCGTTTTCTTTTTCTCTTTTCTCCTGAAAAGAATTTCATTAGCGGAGATTCAATTCGTTAGTAAGTGGGAAAGGGATGAAGTTAGTCAGTGTATCGGCTGAAATGGCTGGTATTCTCAGCTGTCCCAGCGGAAACGGGCGGGCTGCTATGCCAGCTAGCCCTTTAGCGGAGGAAAAGAGGGAGAGGGGGGAGAATTGAAGTGAAGAGAAAAAATTATGTTTCGCTTGAGTTTTTTTTTTCTTATTCTCTACTTTAACATGATTTTACAGACAGTCGGAGTCTTATTTGTCGGAGTCTTGGTTCTTCCTCCGAAGAGGGTGACGGAGATGCGTGTCCAGGCGGCCTCTGGCTGGTTTCCAGCTGGAGGCTCCTTTTTCAACAAATGGGCTCAATTTGTTTACGAAGTCAACTAAGTTCATCTTTCCGATGACTGTTATCTATGCTGCTTTGTAAATTCACGATAATTTTCAATTATTTAAACAATTTTAATTGAAAAACTGAGAGTTTGTCTATTTTTTAACGGATAGGCTCCATTTTTTCATAGAATTAAGTAAGAATATCTTTCCAGTGAGTTTTTGCTATAATGCTCTGCAAATTTCAAAGAATGAATAATTATTTAAACAATTTTGATAAACACATTCAGAACAATTTGTTTACGGAGTCAACTAAGATTGTCTTTCCGATGACTCTTTACTATGTTTTGAAAATTTACAAGAATTATTAATTATTTAAAAAAATTATGATTAAAAAATTTAGAGTTTGGCTATTTTTCAACGAATAGGCTCAATTTTTTACAGAATTAGATAAGAATATCTTTCTGGTGACATTTTTCTATAATGCTTTGCAAATTTCAAAGAATTCATTATTGTTTAAACAATGTTGATAAACAAATTAAGAGTTTTACCATTTTCGAATAACTATTTTCTACGATACTTTGCACATTTACAATAAATATTAATTATTTGGATAGTTTTCATAATCATATTCAGAGTTTGGGTATTTTTCAAGGAATAGGCACAATTTGTTTACGGAGTCAACTAACAATGTCTTTCTGATGACTATATTCTAAGTTTCTTTGTCAATTTAAAAGAATTACTAATTATTTAAACAATCTACATAAACAATTTCAGAGTTTGGTTATTTATCAACCAACAGGCTACATTTTTTTACAGAATTAACTAAGAATATATTTCCGATAACTTTTTTCTGTTATACTTTGTAAATTCCCAAGTATTATTAATTATTTAAACAAATTTTATCAGCAAATCAAAGGTTACTAATAATGTCTTTTCGAGGAATATTTCCTACGTTACTTCGCAAATTCATAATAATTATTAATCATTTCAACAATTTTCCTAAACATATTCAGAGTTTGTCTATTTTCAAAGGAATAGGCTACATTTTTTTCGGAAGCAAGAAAGTATGTATTTCAAATAAGAATTTCGTACATTACTTTCAATATTCACAATAATTATTCATTATTTAAATAGTTTTCATAAACATATTCAGAGTTTGGATATTTTTCAAAGAATAGACACAATTTCTTTACGGAGTCAAGTAAGATTGTCTTTCCGATGATCTTTTCTATGTTGTTTTGTAAATTTACAAGAATTATTAATTATTTAAAAAATTTTCATAAAAAAATCAGAACTTGGCTATTTTTCAACGAATACGGTAAATTTTTCACAGAATTAACTAAGAATATCTTTCCGATTACTTCATTATGCTGTTCAAATTTCCAAGATTTATTCATTACTTAAAATATTTTCATGAGCAAATTAAGAGTTTGGCAATTTGTCAAAGAAACCCTCCCGCCAAACCTCCTGGTCGACATCAGTTAAAACCGAGGTTAAGGCCATGTGACGAGTGGGTCACGTGACCGGATTCCTACCTTACCGACACTTTTTTTATTTGTAAACTTATTTTCACACGAATAGCCACATCGAGTTGAAAATTTGGAATAATAAATAAGAAGCACTAAGAAAGGTGGGTCTCGTCCTAAATTTTCAAAATCATGAAAAATGCAAAAAAAAATCATTTACAAAAAAAACTTTTTTCATAATTATAAAATTTTAAGATCAGATCCATCTTTGTCAGTGCTTCTTATTTCTTATCCCACATTTTCAACTCGATGTGGCTATTTGTGTGAAAATAAGTTTACAAATAAAAAAGTGTCGGTAAGGTAGGAATCCTGTCACGTGACCCACTCGTCACAACGCAATGAATACACAACTCGGTCGTATACGTTGCAGATGGCAGGCGCGGATCCAGAGGGAGGCCACGGCGGCTTGCCCCCCCCCCCCCCCCGAAGCCCATACTCGCATTTTTCAAATAAGATAATTGAAGTTTACTATCCCAGCAAAAAGAAACTAATTCGGGAGGGTTGCGGCGAATTAGCACGTTTCTGCTTTCTGATTCGTTGAAACGTACTGAGTCATTTCGAAAAAAATTAATAAAAATTGCATGCCTCGAGTCTCGAACCAGCGATCCCAAGTGTATAAGTCCAGAGGACAACACTGAGCTACGAATATAAATAATATATATTTACAACAGATCCTATATGCCCCTGCGCGTTAGTTAAACCTTAAGAATTCGATTGAATAGGCCAGTTTTTAACTGTATTCGCGCTGGCGAATTCTTGCGAATTGGAGCTTGATTTTAAATCTTGCGGATTAAAATGAATTGGCCGACACTGAAATTAATTCAGACACTGAATTCAGACAAATAGGATATTTGAAGACTATATTACTCTTCACGAATTTACACACATAAAAAGCAAGAAAATTGCCGTCATGATTACTGGAACTAAGGTTCCCTGCAACAAAAATTAGTCTTGGTAGTGTGAATGGTACCACTACAAAAGGTATGGTTTCCCTCGGACTTGGGGTACGAAACGTCACCTGCTGTCAATTGTTTTTACAGTTTTGCGGCAAAAACAATAGGCGATCCTTTCGTACCACAAATCCGAGCGAGATGGAACCCCATCTTAAAATTAGGTGCAATAAAAGTTATCCCAGAGTTTTTACTGAGTTAATTAAAAGACTTCAATGTCAGAATTATTGAACTATATATTATTTAATTGTTTCTTTGAAGAAAAATTGTTAAGCTACCAAGCACGAAATACGTATTATCATTCCAGAAGCATAATTATATTCTGAAATATCATAACTCAGGGTGGCCGCTGGACCGGGAAACCAGGAGATGATCGGAATTTTTTGAGAGTGGGAAATGACAGTAAATTTATTTTTTGACCGGTATTTTTACAAGCTTTTCAAAGAAAAATCTATCAAATCACTTAAAATATCACAAATTTCATATCGCAAGATATATAATGCAATTTAAAATAAGTTTGATTTCAACTTTTTTTAAACTGCCAAGTTGAGTTGTTATCTTTTTCAATCATGAAATTATTCAGTTTACAATGTGGAATTCTAAAATCTTTTACGATCAAAATTTTCCATTTTACATCTTCATTTTTAAGCGTACATTTTCAATTAAAAGAATTTTAAAATGCTGTTTTGAAGACTTATACAATATAAGATTAATATCTTTTGAAACTGAAAATTTTTTATAAAAAATGTTTTAAGTTGACCAACTGTAAATATACATTAAATAATTATTTAAAAAATTAAACTGTAGTTCGTGTATTCGCAATTGAACAATAATGGATTCATTTTATAGGGCAATTCTAAATCTGATAAAATTAAACAATTTACAGATTTTGACGTTAAAAATTGAACTTGTTCAATTCGAAAGCCTTAGTAGTTAATCAAATGTAAACTTCCGATTGAAACTATATAAACTATCTGTTGTTTCAGTCTAAAATATACCTTTTTTAACGAGTTCAATTTGAAAATTCGTAATTAAGAAAAAGAACAATTTTTTAATAGTCAGAAATGCTTGACTGTTTATTTTAAATGCACAATTATAAATGAAATATTCAAAACTAAACAATTTGAAACTGAATTGTTTGAAACAGAAAGCCTTGAATCGTTAAAATTTCGGAGAGATAAACTTAAACTTTGAACGTTACAATGTTAATTGTAAATTAAAAGAAATTTTATTTGCAAGTGAAAATATTGAATATTGATGTGGAAATAACAAATAAAAATGTATTCATTTAGAAAAAATATGAGTTAGTTGAGGAGATGTTTAGAAGTTTCTAAATAAAATTTTTAAGCTTTTAAGGATTTTGAAAGGTTTTAAGATAATACAAATATTGTTTTGAGATTCCTGGGAAAATTTCGAATGATTTTTATTTGAAAAATTAATTTTAACAGAATATTTTAAAACGGACGCAAAGTTTGATGAATAAATGAAAATTGAACAGTTATAAATTTGGAAAAAATTGATTTTTTAGTAAAAAATATAGTTTTAAGAGAATGTTTTAAAAGATTTCAAAACAAATTTTGATGTATAAATAACAATTAAACAATTAATCATTTCCAAAGATTTAAAATTAAAATAATTTAACTTCTAATTTTAAAAGTGTTCAATTTAAAGAAATTGTAATTTTTTATTTTTCTAACTTAAAATTGCGTAAAATTATATAATTTTGAAAATTTATAAATTAGTTGATTCATTCTTCAATTTAGAGCATTGAAAATAATAGAGTACATTTATAATTAATACAAATTTTGATTCGTTAAAACGATTACTTCAGACAAATAATTTTTTAAGAACAAGAACAAATCTGCCTCAGCCCGGATTTGAACAGGGAATATGAATAACGCAAAGAGTGGAAATAGACACCTAAATGTTGCTGTTTAAAAATAATCTTTTTATAGTTCATGCTTGACTTCGAAAATTTTATGTATATTTTATACTTGTTGAATAATGATTATACCGTGACATGCAAGACGCAGCTTGTAAATATAAAAACAGGGTTTCTATTTAAACAATTGTTAATTATGTTTGTAAGATTGGTGATTGATGTATTTATATAACTTATAATAAGAATTCAAAGCGAATAAATAACTTAAAAATTATTATTAACCTCCCCCTTGAGAGTGGATGGGAAGGGGAATTATTGGATGCCCCCCCCCCCCCTAAAGCCCTTCTCTGGAACCGCGCCTGGCAGATGGTCATCCATCCGAGTGCTATGCGCGCTCAAAATGGCTTGACATCTGGATTCTTCTCGAGTCGAGATCATTTCCTGTGTATTTCTATGACAATTTTGTACGCGCCGACATTTTATAGAGTTTTTTCCAAAGTTGCATGAAAATGTTTAGAGTTGAACAATTATTTATTCTCCATCCTGAGAGGGTGTCCATGCGAAGCCGTGTACAAATCAAAATTATTCAAGTAAAAATTAATTTCATGGTAATTTATTGAACTTCATTTCGAAATAAAATAATTAAATGTAAACAAATTATTCGCGCGCGGAGCGCCCGTATGAGGCTCTAACTTTGTTGAAAATTCGTCTTTTTTGGTTGAATTCCACTTTAATTAATTGCGAATTAAAATCTGTTTTCTTTTAAATAATATCAACTATTATATTTTTTATGGAGAATTCATCTATTTTGGTTGAAAATTCCTGTATTTTTTTAAAAATTCAACTTTTTTGGTAGAATTTTCAATTAATTGGTTGAAGAATAACGAACATTTTTGTTTAAAATTCATATTTTCAGTTTGAAAATTCAACTCTTGTTGACAAGAGTTGTTTCTGATTTCAAAATTCATCTTTTTGTTAAAAAAATTGTTGTAGAGGATTCAGCTATTTTGTTGAAAGTTCGTCTTTTCTAGATGAAAACTTAACTACTTGGTTGAAAGTTAAACTACTTTGTTAAAAATTTAGTTACTTGGTTGAAAATTCATCATTTTAGTTGGAAATTTAACTTTTTTTTTAAAATTCGTCTTTTTGGTTTGAAAATGATAGAAAGTTCGACTATTTGGTTGAAAATTAACTTTTGTATTGAAATTTCATATTTTCGATATGAAAATTCAACCATTTGGTTGAAAATTTATGTATCTTGTTAACAATTTGACTATTTTGGTAGAAAGTCCAAACTATGTGGCTGAAAAGTAACTTTTTTTTTTGAAAATTCCCTACTTAAAAAAAACCAGGAATCATCAGAAAAAAGTCAGGATTTCTGACCATTTCTGACCACAGTAGATATACTATGCCGGTTCTGGATATAGATTCCTGCACCGACATTTACCGACGTTCGAAAAAGTTCGATTGGTTCTTGTCCGCGCTAAATCTAGAAATTTCTAGAAGGGTACACGTCACACATAAAATGTTTGTGAGATAATTTTGAGGGTCGTTGATCGTTATTTTTTTGGGGGGGAATTCAAAAAAACAGAGAAATCCTTCGATCTGTCTGCATCGAGAAATTTCTGGACGGTTAGATGTTACACGTGAAATGCGTGAGAGATGATTTTGAAGGTTGCTCATAGTTATTTTTTTGATGCGTAAAAAAACAAATGAGAAATCCTTGACTTTTTTCTCGCAGGGCTTTCAGATTTTTCTAGAAAAAAAACATTCGATGGTTAGTCATCTCTGGTGAAAAAAAAAACTTTGGAACTTTCTTGATTACTTTTTCAACACACAGATATACGTATGATGTTGTTTTGTAGGTTACTGATAATTAGTTTTTAGTGCATAAATGAATCATCTTTTTATAAACTCGAGAACCTTCGAGAATACTTGTACGAGACAAATAACCATTTGTTAGACGAAGATAAAAAATAAGTTTAAGGGTATAAAAGACGGACATTGCATTACATGTTCAGTCCTTTTTTTATAGTCTGATACAGATGTCAAAACTTGAACAGTATCGTGAAATACAAGTCCGTTTAAACATTTTGTTGGAAAATATTCGAGAAGTGAAACTTTTAATTAAACTAAGATCAGATACTCAAGTGTTATCGAAAAAATTTAAAAGTTTAACTTTAAAGAATGGATTTCAAGAAATTAAATAGAGCTGCTAACGTTCTACCAATCAAACCCTTAAAATACTTAAAAATTGGCGAATTTTACACTGTTACGAATTCGAGGAAGGTTAATACCAAGTATGAACCGAAAATTGCTGCAGACATTGAAAACAGTTTTGTAATTTTCTTACCACAACGGATGGTGCGAGTGTTTGAAGCAGATGAAAAACTTTTGAAGGACTTGAAAAAAGAAGCTGCTGAAAGTGAGGTATGTTTAAATTTTAATTTTTATTTATATTCTGTAGTACATTGAAAAGCAATACAGAATATCATAAACCTTTAAGGAATGTTGAAAAATTGTCTAACATCATCTCTTGTAGCAAAGCTCAAATTCCATTCATATTTATATGTACATGAACTTCTGAGCGTTAAAAATTAACTTCTGGACAAAAGAGAATTTAAAAAAATATTTCGTTTATTTAAACGTTCAGAATTTCAGGTTCATTTTTTTTATTTCTACTTAAAATTCTATTTTAACAAATTAATTTATATTTTTAATTTTCACGTATAAAGGTACGCTTAAAGTATCTGGGTGGACAATATAATGAATTTGAATTTCATTCATCACCTTCACAAAATTAGAAAAAATCAAGATGCCCTACGTACCAAGAAACCAAATGATGCAGTCTTCTACATATAACTTGAATGCACCCTTTACAAAACAAGTAACAGTTCGTGCTTAATTAGATAAAAATGTTAATTTAGCTGCCAGAATAAAATTAATGAGTAGTCACCCACGAGCATCTATTTCTCTACATTGTGAAGAGTGGGAGCTCTTGAACAGTTTCTTCAGAGAAATTATGCTTTTTTTCAACGATCAAATGGATTCACGGATAATAAACTGCCAAATGTTTTATCTTTATTTCACGGTTTGGAATGGTTATCGCTTGGTGTCACTGAAACGAGAAGGTGATGATTCTCCATATCCTTTTTCTTTTCAAGAATCAACGCATCTTATTCATTGACAATATGTATTTTTAGATTTAAGAATAATTGTAATTTTGAGTGCGATAAAAATAAATAGAAGTATATATACACATAAATTGTAGTTTTTTTACTTATATCTTTAAGACAATATTACGTCTAATGTGACTGACCGAGTGAAACAGGCTTTGAACTCAATAGTCACCCATATAATTGAAATATGATACTCCAAGATTGGCGACCTTTTAATATCTGAAAACTGAGAGAGAAAGAGAGAAGAGAGAGAGAGAGGGAGAGAGAGAGCTATATGAAAAAACATAGTATTTTCCTCATTCAAAAATCGAACTTCTTAAAATTGAAGTGAAATAACAAAAAAATTATTTTTTATAAGAAGTATATTTTTATTGAAAACACTTAATACAAAAAATCTTACACATTTCCTTTATCTATCCAACTATTGTGAGAATTATCAAAACCTAACCATTTTACATACAATTTATTTCCACGCTTCTTAAGTACTTTTTCTACCAAATAGATATTTGAATTTTTAACTTTAGATATTTCCTCTTCATAAAAACTACCAAACACAGGTTTATTCTGATAATCTCTGAGCAAGTACGTTGTTGGTTCAGTGTTATTTATTCGATCGACTGTAAATATTTCTCTTGTCCAATTCGGAGTGTAACCTTTTTCAAAAACATGTTTGAATCTACTTATTCTAACTTTATCGCCAACTTTAAACTCAGGCCTTTTTCGTGAAGTTTTTACTTGAAACTTTTTGTATACATTCAATAAAATTGTTTTTTCATTTTGTTCAGTCAAATCGCTAGGCTTCATTTTAATCGTCTGGTGTTTTGTGTCATTGTAAGAAGAAATTAAATCTGGTAAAATATCTAACCACTTGTAGTGTCCCTGAAAACTAAAGTGCATCCACATTTTGTTTTTTAAAGTGCGATTAAATCTTTCACAAATAGACGCTTTTAAATTGCTAAACGTAGAATACATATTTATATTATAACGCTTCATAAGATTAGTAAAATTTGAATTATAGAATTCTTTGCCTCTATCAACATGCAAATTTTTCGGTAGACGTCCTTTTATCAGCACAGACTTCATTGCAGCTGTAACATCCTCACCCGCCTTGCTCTTCACAGGAACCCCAAGCAAATTTCGAAAATACATCGATGATCGTGAGGATGTATTTGTATCCTTTGTTTTCTTTCCCATATGGTTGCATTTCAACAAGATCCGCCTGCCAAGTTTCATTGATACCACGTATATCAACTTGTCGACATTGGTAATTTTTTCTAGCAGGCTTATAAAGCTCTTTCACCACCTGCTGCTTTTCTGCGTTCATTTTCAAGTGTATGAATTCTGAGGTCCAATCGAGAAATGAGCACTGAATTACGAAACGTTAGTTCTTGAGTTGACTCAGTATCAGTTTGTAGTTTTTGCAGTTTTTCATTGACACTTGATTCGAGAATTTGAATTATTGCATTGTTGTCGTCGATGTCTGTACGCATGGAAGATGTAATATTGCATACTGTTTGAATTTCCTGTTGAACCATTCGCTGCATGAGATTTAAATTAACAGCATCACTCTGTTCTTGAGCTTCACTCACGTTGCACAATCTCTTGTTTTCTAAGTCAAAATTTCCTCCAGGTGTGACTTTGAATCCAATTCCTGGAGGACCACGACTTGCATTTTCAGATTTCTTGAAGTGACGTCCGAATATGTCAATACTCATCTTGCAAATGATGAAAATCTTGAAAAGTATTAACTAATAAATAATCCCAGCTTCTCGTAACTCTTCAATGATTGATATAATTTCATTTGCGTGACTTCGATTACCAGCTGCTCGAGACGCCAAAAGTAAACGTAATCTGTCCACTAATTCATTCGGGTCATCCCAATAAATGTAATCCATTTGATTTCCCTCTCTGGCAACCATGTATTTTGGTACCATACCTTGACCTGATGTATTTTGCTTTTTAATTTGTCTATCCTTACTTCGTGAAGAATATGTTGGAATTATTTTTTCTATGAAGTGTTTATATTTATAACCTCTACTATAGCGAATTTTACCGTCTGATTTGTAATGTTTTTGTATAAGCGTTTGTTGCAATAATAATTTTTCTATAATTTTCAAGATCATCAGAAGTTATGAGAGACTCTTCAGGCACTTTTTAAAATAAGAGTTCAAGTAAACCTTTACTTTTTGGGAAATCCAAATTATCCACATGAACAGAGTTCTGACTAAAGCTTATCGGTGAATCTCCAATCATTACTCTATTTTTTGTTAATTTTCTTATACTATATACGTTATCAATGTCCTTACTTCTTTCACCTAACAACATAAGATATTTGTTCGCATCATCTTCTTTCCATGAAGCAGAAGATGTTTCTAAATCAGTTTCCGTATCATTAATGTTCGATAATTCTAAATTACTGGAAGCATTACTTTTATCTCCTCCTTCTTTATTGTCAGCTGATTTAAATGAGGCATCGTCATCATCACCATAATTTTCAATATTTTCTTTAGATTCATTCTCTACGTCTTTAACAGGATCAACTTTTTTTCTGGTCTCAAGACCACCAACAATTTTTTCAAGGGGGTTAACAATGGGTTTGAAAGTATCACTCAGTGTTTGTTCAACTGCTTCTTTGCCCAATTTGATTAATTTATGTTTTCTTCGAATCGCTTCACTAGCTTTAGCAATTTGATGTAAAATATCTTTTTGCTTGTGAAAATTATCGATTCTCAAAGACATCTTGATTCATCGGAGTCTAAAGTACAACTAGCTTCGTATAATATTTACATACTTTTTAAAACTAATTTCTCAAATTTATAAAACAATCGAATCCTTTCTTGTATCTACCTTGATTAAATTCATTATCTTTATCAATAACAACAAATCCACATTTATCATTATCCCAACAAGCTGTACATAATTCTTTAAATTTTGAATATGTCATATCTGTATTTACTTGATCATCATAGATCTGTTTAAGGTTTCGTTCATCCTGTTTAAAAAGTACTAAGAAATTAACGTTATCACGAATTAAATGTTTCGGAATTCTTGTATACGTTTGACATAAATAAAAACAGTCAATGAGTCTGTAGCGTCACTTGGAGAAAAATGCTCGAATATTATCTTGTTTATCACACGCCACGTCATCAAACACAATGATTGAGTTAGGTTGTGCTTCACTCGGTTGAATAACTTCTTCATGTTCACTGAATGAATAATAATCAATCTCTGCCACTGACTGTAGAACTTTTTCTAAAAATTTGTATTTAGGTTGATTCAGAGATTTTAAGTAGATGTAGATATTCTCAAATCTCAATCCGTTGGGGTGCGTTAGTAAAGTAAGCAAAGCATTCGTTTTTCCACAGTTGGATGGACCACAAAAAATAGCTCGTATACTGTTTGGCAATAAATTTCCATGACGCTTTTCTTCTCTTTTCCACGATCGTGTAAATTTATCAAAATTTGCAACAGGCAATTTCGTTGGCTGTGTTTTAAATTCCATCTTGATAATGACTGAGTTTAGAACTATAAATAATGTGCTTTTTAGGGTTTACACTGCAGTTAAAAAAGTATTCTCGAACGTATATAATCATGCGGTCAAAAAAAGACGTTGTTAGTTACAAAAAGACTGTCAAGCAAATCAAACGTGGTAAAGGACTATTGAATAAGGTTATCAATAAACTTTCTGTAGAATTACACATTCCTGGATATCAGTACTGTGGACCTGGAACTAAATTAGAAAAACGACTAGCGCGTGGTGATCCTGGTATTAATCCTCTTGATAAAGCTGGTAAGGAAGACGACATTGCTTATTTTCAAAATAGAGACAATACTGAGTTAAGAAACGCAGCTGATAAAGTCCTAGCTGAAAAAGCGTGGAATCGTGTATTAGCTAAAGACGCAGGAATAGGTGAGAAGGCAAGTGCTTGGGCTGTAACAAACGCCATGAAAGTGAAGTCCAAATTTGGCATGGGTTTAAAAAAAATCCGAATATTAAAAAGAAAAAACGATTGGTTTTGCCGTTGAGAAAAGTTGTAACAGCAGCTAAAAAATCAGTGGTTCCCAGCAAAGACGCTTATGCAGTTATCAAATCTGCTCTTCAAGGTGCGCGTGCAGCTGTAAGAAAAGCTGGCGGAAAACGTAACGTGAACAAGCCTCGAATTCTACCCGTACCAAGTAAAGTTGGAGGTGTTTTACCTTTTCTCATACCTCTTTTCGCAGGCCTCAGTGCTACTGGGGCATTAGCCGGTGGGGCAGCTGGTATAGCTAAGGCTGTCAATGATGCAAATGCAGCTAAAAAACAACTTGAAGGAAGCAAACGTCATAATCAAACAATGGAGGCTATAGCATTAGGAAAAGGTTTATATCTCAAACTGTACAAGAAAGGATTAGAACTTCACATTAAGTCTCAAGTAAAGAAAAAAAAAGTCCAAATGAAGTCAAAAAATTAAAAATTAAATTACCGCAAGGAGCACTGACTGACTTTGATTTACTTAAATATGTAAAATCTATGAAAATTTCTCACTTCCGTGGAGTTTTCATGCGAAATGAATTAACCGAGAAAGGTCCTCATAAATATGAAAGTGAAATTGTTAATCTGGATGATAAAAATAATTTAGGTACACATTGGGTTGCATACAGAAAGATTGGAAATGAAGTTGTATATTTTGACAGTTTCGGTTATCTTCGACCACCCTCAGATCTTGTTAAATATCTGGGTGTTGATAGTATAAAATATAATCATGAGAGGTATCAAACTTATGATTCGTTTGTATGTGGTCACTTGTGTCTTAAATTTTTATGTAATCATCTGAAATTCAAACGTTTTTACTATCTATATAAATAAGTACTTCAGTTATTTTTAACTTCGGTGAAAAGGCAACCGTCGTCATGGATGATTCATTTACTTTGACTTTATCGGGAAATTCATCTACATTAGAAACACAATATTTTCCACCAATTGAACTTTCACCGAATAAAAATTACGCTCTCGGACTTGTGGAATTTCTAACTTTCAATTCGATTCCAAACGTTGATATTGATCACAATAAATTTTACATAGGCAAAGAAGAAATTGTTATACCCACAGGCAGCTATGAAATAAGTGATATTCAACGATACTTACAAAATGTTTTCGTTGAAAAAGGAATTGATATTCATATTGAACCTAACAATAATACTTTGCGCAGTGAGATTTTTTGTAATCGTGAGATACATTTTACGAAAGAAGATTCAATAGGTCGTTTATTGGGATTTGAACCTCAGGTACTTGAAGCTAATAAAGTTCATAAATCTGATTTACCAGTGTCCATTATAAAAGTAAATTCTCTGAGAGTTGAGTGCAATATTACTACCGGTGCGTACATTAATTACCAGAAGGTGCACACGATTCATGAATTCTTTCCTGTCGTGCCACCAGGATATAAAATAGTTGAAGTGCCTTCGCATGTCATTTACTTGCCAGTTGCTGTCAAGACAATAGATCAAATTCAGTTGCGAATAGTCGATCAGGATGGAAATTTGGTAAATTTTCGAGGTGAAACTATAACAATCAGACTCCATATTAAATCTATATGATAATGGGAATTGTATTTAATAGAAAAATTGGTTATGGTTATAATAGTAAGGTAGGATGCCTCAAGAAAGCCAGTCGCAAATCCACAGTCAAACTGCTGACACCTCAGAATATTCAGTCCCTGAAGAATCTGAATCTCAAGGTCATAGATCAAGAAAGAAACGTAAAACGAAAAAGACGAATAAAAAAATAAAATTCTTTTGCACCTGCTTTATTATTTTTATATGTCGACATTGCAATGGAAGAAGTAATACTAAACATTTCAAGGCCGATTGTGTATGATGAATCTATTGCACATTGTGAGGTGCATGCACATCTACCTTATGCTTCATCAACCTTCAATAACAGTGACGAAATTCGAATTGCTGTTCAAAATCAAGACCACTGCCTCTTACCAAGTAAAAGTTCAGTACACATTCAAGGAAAATTAGTCAAACAGAATGGGACTGCAGTTACTGCCACTAAATTAATTATTAATGCCATCTATCATTTATTTGAAGAAGCACGTTATGAATTCAACGCAGTCGAAATTGACAAAAATAAAAATGTGGGTCTCACAACCCTTATAAAAAATTATACATCAGTTTATGATGCTCAGATCAAATTTCTGGAGAATGCTGGTTAGTTTCCATCAAGTAATGCGAACACTTCATTAACTGATAATGCTGGTAATCTTGACGTTTCAATACCACGTAATGTAATATTTGGTTTTGCTGAAGACCATCAAAAAATTATAGTAAATGCTAGACAGGAGTTAATTTTAACACGAGCGAGAAATGATGTGAATGCAATTTTGCAAACGGCTGAGGAAGAATTCAAAATTTGAGTTGATAAAATTGAGTGGCTACTACCTAGTGTTAGATTGTCAGATGCACGTAAATTTAAATTGTTGAAGTACGTTGAAAAGGATCCTCTGCTACCAAATAAATCAAATCATGTATGGACTGTTAAAACGTCAACGCAATTAGAGAAACCCATATTTGTTATTTTGGGATTTCAAACAAATAGGAAGAATGTTACCACCAAAAATTCTATCTATTTCGACCACTGTAAAATTACTAATGTAAAACTATAATAATAATATAGGTATTTTTGTTCGACATACTTCAGACAGAAAAAAAATACCTATATTATTATTATAAATTTATATCACTCAGACAAACAACATCGCTTAAAACGCCATCATTAATCTAACTAATGTAAAACTATTTTTGAACAATCAGGGTTATCCATATGGTAATCTGAATCTTGATATTGATAAAAAACAATACGCTTTGCTTTATGAAATGTATACCAACTTTCAAGCAAGTTATTATGGTAGGGAACCTCAACCATATTTAACGAATAGCGAGTTTTTAAATTATGCGCCATTAATAATAGTTATTGACTGTTCGAAGCAAAATGAATGCTTGAAGTATGGACCAGTTGATATTCGTTTGGAGTTTGAAGCTAAGGAAAATTTTCCTGCTCAAACTTCAGCATACTGTTTAATCTTGCATGATCGAGTAGTTGAGTATAAACCAATAAGTGGTGGGGTTAAAAAAATAATATCAATTGCTTTAGTTTAACTCGTATAATTTTTAGTATCAGACAAATTGTCGTATAATTTTTAGTATCAGACAAGTTGTCGTATACATTTGACGTTCAAGGTTTCATATTACCTTTGAATTACTTTATAGTTAAAGAATTAGCTATACTGCCAGGTAATGTTAAAATTAGAAAAAAACCTTATAATTTTCCGTTTCAACCACCTTTTAAGTGGACTTGTGCATCCACAAAATACAAAAGAATAAATCGTTGGCTGGAAAATAATTGGCACGATATAGCTTGGACGTCTGGTGATGTACCATATGCATTATTAAAATTAATACTTAAAACTATTTTAAAAAATGCTAGAAAAATCTATACTCATAGAAATTAAGTTTTTTTTTACATATGAGTAATTTATTGTTGAAAATATAATGTAATGTATATGTAACCATTCAAAGTACATTTAATAAAGAGAATGATGTAAAACTAAAATTGTGTTCTCTTTCTTTCTTTATACAGGGTGACTAAAAAGTCCCGGGACGGTTGGATATTTCCTCAGGTAAAATATTTTTCAAAAAAGTGAAGGTCATTCCTGAAGTAAATTTCAACGAGGAATTCAATGGTGACCTTCATTTTGACCTTGCAG
Organism: Andricus curvator; assembly: GCA_932195095.1. Taxonomy (NCBI): domain Eukaryota; kingdom Metazoa; phylum Arthropoda; class Insecta; order Hymenoptera; family Cynipidae; genus Andricus; species Andricus curvator. The sequence goes on from CAKNYM010046557.1 coordinate 19,783, forward strand.
TTGACCTTCATGGATTTTTGAAGGTCAACTTTGTTCTTTTAAATGGAAACCCCCTTTTTTTACATCTGCAATCGATAGAGCGGAAAATTCTACGTTCAGATACGTACCCAAGCCATAGGTCAATTGTAACGTTCAAGGTCAATTAAAGGTTATTTGATATAAACAAAGTTTTCCAAGAGGTCAGTGCAATTCCTGAAGTATTTTTCAACGGGCAATTCAATGGTGAACTTCATTTTGACCTTGAAGTTGACCTTCATGGCTTTTTGAAGGTCAAATTTGTTTTTTTTTTAAATGGAAACCCCCTTTTTTCACATCTGCAATCGATAGAGCGAAAAATACTACGTTCAAGCACGTACCCAAGTCATAGGTCAATTTTAACGTTCCAGGTCAGTTAAAATCATATTCATATATATATATATATATATATATATATATATATATATATATATTTTTTTGGTTTCGGTTTCGATTCCTTTGGAATAGAACCGAAGGGCCTATGACAAATCCACCGAACGCGTCCTCGGGTTGCGGATAGAGGGTTCCTGTACCAAGGGTTTCTGCTGAATATGGTTACAATAATTAATAAGCAGTCGCGGACAATTGTCCAGGGATGGTCCCGAAGGAATAACTCCTAAGCGGAGGCGTAACACCCGTGCCGAAAGCTGAATGGCACCTGGGTTAGGTGTCTCAAACGGTGACTCTGGGATACCGGGCGACCTCTCAGAGTATGCAGCCTTATCCTTGCACGCGGGGCTCTACAAGGACGGACTAACCCTTTCCCTAGCTGCTCGTGGGAGCAACAATGAAACCACCAAAACACCAAAATGTTGTAGATGCGTTTCAAGACAATCGAACGAGCAGAGCACTCGACAATGGGTCGGCAAACAATGCCGATCAGCCTAGAGTTCGGGGTGCTGAAAATAATTTAGATGGAAACACGACGACGAACCGGCGAAACGCCCACATTGAGTGGACGGATCGACTTAGGGATGACGTGCTAGACTGCTACGATGCCAGCATTATCCCCGTTCGCGGAGGCTTTATGGCGCGTATGCACACTCTGTGGTGCCAGAAACACCCAGAGCTTCAGCACGTTTCGCATCAGTCTTTGCGAAATCAAGCCGACTACCTCCGGAAAAATGGATATGTACGCGGAGCGCTTCCCCAACCGCTGCTTTATTAAGCTGCAGACGAAGATGAGGAAGCGACATTGAGACCAACCGCAGAAAGCAGGCACCTTCTGAGAGATGATCGCAATTTCATTACTAGAAGGAACATTAACATGCAAGTTCCTCCTAAGCCCCAAGATCTGGCTGAAATGGATGCCTTCCTTCGTGGAGATATCTCGCAAGAATCCGACCTCTGGACCATCAATTGCTCAGTTTATGGTGCTGCGAGAACTTTAGCTGATTCAAATCGAAGGCTGAAACCAACGATGGATCAAAAGACCAAAAGACGCTTGCATCAACTGAACAAGAAGATTGGATGGGCAAGACAGAATGCGTCCCGTGTTCAATGTGTGATTGACTACATAACATCTGGTAGACCGTTCACGGAAAAGGTTCGAAAGTTCGCCCAAGAACTAAGGATCTTGAATCACACACTAAACAAGTCAAAGCTACTGACAATCAAGCAGCATATTGTTGACAAAATACGGCTGTTATCTGACGCAAGGAGGAGAATACAGAAGAGGGAGAGATGGATCAGGGAGAATCAACAGTTTCTCGCTGACCCATCGCGCCTCTTCAGCGATCTACCTGTTTCTGTAAAAAATCCACCCAAGCCCAAGGAGGTAGAGACTTTTTGGAGAGAGGTGTACAAGATCCCGAAAACACTAGAGTTGAAAGAAGATACTGAAAATATCATCCGCTTTAAGGAGTTTTGCGACAACCTCATAAAATATGAGGAGGAATGTCCATCAATCACTGCCGAAGAGGTGAAAAAAGCACTTAGAGGCACGAAGAACTTTTCCGCTGCTGGACCAGATTGTATCAAGAACTTTTGGTGGAAGAAGTTTACTTTTACACACCAACATTTGGCCCGCATATTCACCTCATATTTAAAGTCGGAGACGCCCATTCCGCAGTGGCTGGTGTTAGGACGCACTACACTCCTTCCAAAAAAAGGCAACTTGTCCAACCCAGAGAATTACAGGCCAATAACTTGTTTGAACACGCTGTATAAGATCTTTACAGCTGTCCTCAACAACAGGATTGTTCGACGAATTGAGCCTGTATGGCGAGAGATGTACGAACAACGTGGCTCGAAAAAAGGTGTAGCAGGCTGTCGAGAGAATCTGCTAATTGACAGGTGTGTCTGTAAAGACGCTGCAGCCCATCAGCGCGTCCTGTCAATGGCCTGGATTGACTACCGGAAAGCTTTCGATTCAACCTCTCATAGACTTATCATCTGTCTGTTGGAAAGCTTGAAGGTACATCAACACATAGTGAGATGCATAGAGAGATTGATGCCTCTTTGGAAAACTAGGTTTACTATCTCATCTAGAAATTATCGTGTGACAATGAACAACGTCACCTTCCAGAGAGGCGTCTTTCAAGGTGATACCATGAGCCCTTTGCTTTTTTGCATCACACTTTTGCCTCTATCTCTCGCACTACGAAATTCTCCTGGATACCTCTGTGGCAACACTAATCAGCGCGAGCATAAGGTCACTCATGTATTTTATATGGATGACCTGAAGATCTATGCCTCTGGTAGAAGCAAACTTCAAACTGCTATAAATATTGTCAAGAACTACACAGGAGAGATTGGGATGGACTTTGGCTTGGACAAGTGTGCCAAAATTTATCTGAAGAAAGGAAAGATTACTGGCGTTCCCAAGGACCCTGACCTTGTGGATATAAGTGTTATCAGACATCTTAATACTGGAGAGACCTATACATACCAGGGCGTGCCTCAAAACCGCATTCAGGACGTAACATCAGTGAAGAAGTCTCTCCGAAGCAGATACAAGCATCTTTTCCGACAGATTTGGTCTTCCAATCTGTCGGCGTCGAACAAAGTATCTGCGACTAACATGCTTGCCGTCCCGGTTCTACTCTACTCGTTTGGGGTAGTTCAATGGACGAAGAACGAGCTTAAGGCCCTTGATGTCATTACACGTAAGGTCATGCATATGCATAAAAGCTTGCATATCAATTCGTCAGTTCCGCGATTATATATTTCACGCCGTCAAGGTGGACGCGGACTTCTGAATCTCCAGTGTCTTCATAACCGGATTGTTCTAAGTACAGCTTACATCGTTGCGAATGGCAGAGATCCTCTCCTAAAGATGGTCAGGAACCACGAGATGATTGGCGAAGGAGCGTTCCTTTACAAAGCCGCGGAGCAAGCGGCCGAGACCCTTGGCCTGAATTTTAACATCAGAAGTGAGGAAAGTGCATTACTTCATCTAGATGCTTCACTTCTAAAAACCAAAGTAAAGAAAGCAGAGGTTGCAAATTTTCACCAAGAGCTACTCGACAAGAAAATGCACGGAAACTTTCACAGAAATGTAGAAAAACAGTCCTTGTCGAAGGAGCAAACTTTTGCTTTCCTTAAATCATCAGGGCTTAATTCAGGTACAGAGGGTTTTATTTTCACATGCCAGGACGGTGTCTTCTCCACCTTAGCATACCGTGAGCGCATTTTATGTCAAGAAGTTCCCAGTGATAGGTGCAGAGCGTGTCATGCACACGCTGAGTACCTAGAACACATACTATCAGGGTGTCCGACCCACGCGGAAACGACGTATATCTATAGACATAATGCGGCCCTAAGAGTGCTTTATTACCATCTTTGTCGCTGTTACGGTGTTGGCCGCGACCCTGCCCTGCCGAACGCTCCAAGGGAAATACAGTCGATTGTCCGAAACGAGAAGTGTCAAATTTTCTGGAAATACGATTTTCGGGTAGCAGTCTCCGTTGCGCACTCGGGGCCTGACATTGTTCTCCAAGACTTCGAGAAACGAACTATATTCGTGATCTAATTCTCGGCTCCGTCCGAATACAACATCACTGCAAAGGAGAAAGAAAAAGAGGAGAGGTATCAAGACCTTAAAAGAGAGCTACAACGACTGTACCCAAAATATTCGGTACAAGTAATTGTCCTTGTGATAGGTGCTCTCGGAGGTGCGAAACTATCACTGGTTCGTAACCTTAAAGCAATACCCGCGTGCCAAAAATATGCCAAGGCACTTGCGAGGTGGATGCAGAAAGCTGTCATCCTTGGGTCGCTTCGTGTCCTCAAGACACACGAGGGTTTCGCCGGCCTGTCGTTGTGATTTTGTCGTTGCCTATGACCACCCATCTCACGGTTGTGAGACGTGGCCATAGGTGTGATTTACCGCGGCCTACTGGGGGCTATTGACATTTTGTCGGATGGCAGTTGCTCTTAGTGGGACCCTGCGGTGGTTGTTTAACTTTTTTTTCAAATTATATATATATTCAAATCATATAGGAAATTTTTCATTAAAAGTTCCAGGAGTTCTGGTGAGAGTTCTGTTCCTCCCCAAAGAGTTATATCGAAAAGTCCTATACCGTTTTTCGATACCTAAGTCAATACCTAAGGCGATACCATAAGTCCTATACCGTTTTTCTATCTCCATACGAATATTACGAATCAAAACTAAATTTACGTATTACGAGTACATACTTACTATCTTTCGCTAAAAGATTATTATGGCGCAAGCTAAACTTTCGGAACGAGAGAGGGTATCTGTATTAATGATGCGTGGTTGGGGAGATCGAGTTCGATCTTATGATCAAGTTCGTTTGCTAGAATAGTAATAGAGAAGGGTTAAATCCTGTCTCAAAATCAACAATTCAAAGAACTGTAAGGCGCTTTATGAATCATGGCTCTATCAAGGACCTTCAGAGAATTGGTCGGCCAAAATCTGCAGGATCTGAGGAGATGCAGATGGACATAGCCCAAGCATTTGTTGAAAACCCACACCTTAGTTTACGTCGAGCTAGTGATGAGCGTGACGTTGCTCCTGAGACAGTGCGAAATATTTTAAAAAGCATTAATTTCCATCCTTACAAAGTTCATCTGGTACAAGAGCTCAATGAAGACGATCCTGATCGTCGGGTTGAATTTTGTGAAATTATGATGGACAGAATTGATAGAGATCCTCTTTTCTTGTACGGAGGAAATATCCAACCGTCCCGGGACTTTTTAGACTCCTTGTAATAAGATGAGAATGCATCCAATGTCCATGTGAAGTGAATACGTACCTTGGCAGTGTGCCCATGCCGTAGTGAATATACACGGTAGCTTATGCCTTCTCCAGTTTTAAGGATATCTTTAAATTTTTGTTTACTAATTCATTAAATTAAAAAAACTGCTTTTGTTCGTATATGGGTAACATTTACGAAACTGTAAACTTTTGCAACTAAAATCATAAAATTTTTAATTGCATTTTTTTTGCGCAGTACATATTTTTTATTACTTTAAAAGTACATTATTTACGAAAATGAAGCATTATTTTCAGTACAAACTTGTAAAAAAATGTATTATAGACACTTTTTCAAAAACTTCACATATAAATTTTATTAGAAACCGTAATATTTTCGGTATGGAGCTGACCATTATGGAGCTGACATTTACAACTAAACTTCCATTTTTCTCTTGAATTTTTCAACTTCTACTTTTTTCCGCACACCGGCAGTTTGTATCTGAACTATAACTGTAAGTAAACTCAAAATCACTGATAGACTTTATTTACTTTAAGCGATTTATTGCATTTTGGAGCTGACCGACTTTTTTGTACGGAATGTTTTGTAAACAAACCATCACAGCTGTCGAATGATTTCGAATGGGAAAAATTCCATCGAGGGTCGGTTAGATAGTTTGAGAGTCAGTCTTCGAAATAATGTCAGTAGAAGGCTAAACGCCTTCTACTGACATTATTATTATTTATTTTATTATTATTTAAACTAAACTAAAATTTAAACTATTTAAACTAATTATTTTAATTTTAATTTTAATTAAATTTAAACTAACTAAAATTATTATTTAATTATTTATTATTCATTTAAACAATGAACCGCGAGATTTAAAAATCGTGAGAAAGTATGATAAACAAAATTATTTGAAATATGATGTGACAAAGTTCATCGCTTTATTTAGAAACTTTAAGAGTCATTTCTGTAACATTGTAGCGCACTATATACTTGGATTATTTAAATAATATAGACACTGGAAGGTAACATTAGCTTAGTGAAATAAATATTATGGATTTGCGGAAAATATTTTAATTTGGGACAATTACGGAGCTGACATTTTGGATATTTTTTACGAAATATAGTGTCAATATTTATTAAAAGGTACACTTATTGCGTGGTAAAAAATTGAATAAAGTTATTGTACGAGAAAATATTACAAGTCTAAGACCTGTTTTGACTTTTTTCTATGTGTAAAAGCCGAAGCTGCAAAGGTGTACAGTTTCGTGAATATTACCCATATATTTTTACTTATATAAATTAACTTTAAATGTTTTCTCTCTCTTTTGAAAGCCTATCTTTAGTTATATTAACTTTAAATCAGTTATCTCTTCTTAAAGCTTATTTAATGAAAGGTTGATAAAAATAAATAATAACAATTTTCACATTATTTTTTTATTTTAGGCACATAACCACTACATCACTACTCAATACACTTTTACATATACATGTATGCTTTTTTTCAATTGAGCCTCCGGATAGTATAACTGCACACGTAAAATATTTCGCCTGAGAGTGAGGAGGCCCTTGGTGGCTTGCGTTTGAGCGACGTTCAGGTGTCTCCCCACTCTCAGGCAAAAATTGTATGTGTGGTTATACTATTCATACTCAATTGTAATCCTGAATAATAATATTATTAGATATTTACTTTACGAAAAATGTAGCCCCCCTCGTTCTCCGTCTCCAACCGTGTTGTCACGTGTCCAATTGTTAGGAAGATTTCAAGGTCCTCGATGCTAACGTTTTGCAGCTCAGTCGTATGCATTTCTATGCTCTTTCTGGAAGCTTCTTTTAGTAAAACAGTGAAATACTGAATCACCCATTCGATGGGAACTTTCACCCCTGCTTCAATGTACACATAGTCCATTTTTGTTTTTCTTGTTGATCTGAAATTCAAAAAATCATTTAAAAATTAATTTTGCATTAAACAAATAAGGTAAAATTGAAGTTAAATCTAAGGCTGCAACTCGTATTACATTTTGACACACACACACACACACACGCACACACACACACGCACATGACGCTTAACTGGTTATCTTTTTTAAATACTTCAAATATAGTTTTTTTTAAGGGTCTGTACCCTAGTAGAAATGTCCGTGGTATGCCGGAATTCACCACCGGCAGAGTACTGATTCAGTACTGACAGCCAGTACTGACCTCCGGAATCCTGCCAGTACTGGCAGAACGTTGGTCTGAAGACCGAATCAGTACCAGTTCGGTGGTAAATAAAAATTCTTATTTGTTAAAGAAATTCTTAAAAATGCTACTAGAATGTTTTCGAAGGATGAAAAATATCAAATCGTGGACAAGATTTTTTTTTCACTCAAAAATTGAAGTCCCTACATAAAAAAGCATGTTAAGAGTTCTAGAAAATCAAACTCTAAAAATAAAAATTATTAAAATGTTCTATATATATATATATAATTTATGGTAAAATATTTTTTAATCCCACTTTCTAAAGATCAAATCAACGCGCGTCAACATAAGAGACCCGTGCGGAAAATGTCTTTTTTAGCCTTATTTGAAAAAAGGCTCGCACCAGGCCCTGATAAGGTTGCCTGATTTAAAAATGTATATAACGGCCCTGATCAGGTCCAAATAAGGCCCGGATAGGCTAGCCTTATTTTTAATTAAGGCAATCTGATAAAAGGCCGTATTTACGACCCTGATCAGGTAAGAATAAGGCCCGGATAGATTGCCCTTTTTATTCAGTAACGCAGTTTATTGAAACTTTTCATAATAATGATAATGATTAATAGTCGCTTTCGTAAAAAAAGGAGAAAAACATTAATTCATGTTGATTTTTTTTTCATCTAGTATATTAGATTTTTTTACAATAGTTTAACAATAATCTACGGTGCTCAGCTACGTAAAATGCTTGAAATAATAATATTGCAATTTCATCGCATTATTAATCACTATAAATAATAATTAATCAAATTCTGATATCGTAAATTATTTATTATGTATTATGTTGAACAATAATTTTTATTCTAGCTTTAATAAATAAGTTTGTATATTCATATATCTAACTCTCATAATGGTATGAACGATAAACCACGATTCATGGATAAAAGATTTGACATAAAAAGATTTGATTTAAAATTTGAAGATTTGAATCTTACCGCCTTGGGCAAAAGTTCGGCTGTGGTGCGCCAGGGCGCGCAACGATTTGCCTCTCTCGCAGTCGAAACGGCGCGCCGAGTGTTTAAGACAGGAGTCGAGGCGTCGAAAATCATACTTACTTGGCATAAATGCTACCGTGATCAACAAGATGGTTACTGCAGGGCGAGGCTCTTCTATTGCACTATGGTCGAGCTGACCCTTGCTGCTGCGAGATATCCGAATGTGGATATCTCGGACGTATAATTTTTGTTAGTCGCGACTGTGTACGCGGGCTGTACGGATACGGTAATGATATTGAGACTTCACATTATATCCCATTTAACTCCCTGATTATTCCTACGATATCCCTGGGACAATACAGAACATAATTAGAATCAAATGGGATATCGCGCAATATTCTATTGCTATAAGGAGCTATTTATATGCCAGTAGTGTGCCAGTAGTGTGCCAGTACTGATAGTCAGTACTGAGTCAGTACTGGACAAGCTCCGAAAATCAGTACTGGACAGCGTTACAAGCCAGTACTGGCCCAGCACTGGCCCAGTACTGCGAGTCAGTACTGCCAGACCGGCAGTCAGTACTGGGTCAGTACTGCGCCGTTCGTACATTTCTACTAGGGTAGTTAAAGGGTGACAGTGCAGAACTAGATAACGATTAAAAATACATACATTTTTTTGTTAAAATCAGAAAAAAAAATGATATATTTTTTCATTAAATGGTGATAATTCCAAGAAATAGCAATGCTAAAAGCTTCAACCAAATTATATCTACGCTTACATTTTAACTAAATGTATTTGTAATCAATGTATAAAAAAAATTATATTTTGACATATATTTGTGTGCAATAAATCTATTTTTTCAAATTAAAAAAATATTGGTTATCTAGTCATGTACTGTCAATCATCAATTTTCAAACTACTCAAAGATAAATTTGAAAAATTTTGAAATAACTTTTATGAAAGACATAAACGCTCAACTGTTAGCTTTTTAGCAAAAATACTTTTAAATGTCCTGTTACAAAGTGTTCATAATTCTCAAACTACTACTAAAAAATGATAAATTAAAAAAAAATTTGAAAGTACTTTTGTGGAAAATCTAATTAAATTCTTTTTTTTTCATACCGAAATGAATTTATTTAATTTTTTTGGATACATATTTGATTAGCCTGTATAACTAATCACTCAGAGAAATTTCCATTTGTCTCAACAGGAATCCTTTTGCAGCAAAAATTTTCCCAATGCGACTGACTTCACCTAATCTTGCAGCCAAATAATTCTATTTGTCTAAAAAATATATTCACTGCGTTCAAAACTTTTTCTCTGAGTGATATGTGCATTATACGCAAAAAATGATGGTAAAATTAGATTAATCAAAGAAAAAGAGCTAAAACAGTTGTATTATTATCTAATAAATTAGAGAAAAGTGCCGAAAATTGAGATGCCGACAATTGGTGATCTTATCCTATATTTTATTTAAATTAATCCAATACATTTAAAGAAGTATTACTTTTTTTGTAGTACTTACTTTTTTGAAGATTCTACAGCTGCTCAGCTCGTAATGTAGCTACGATAGTACCTTGATGAGAGACAAGAGACAAGAAACTCGTAACACAAACTTTCGATCTTTACGCCGAGATATTCTGAAGCTTTATAGTAATATTTTTCTTGGGCTATCCAGCTTATATAGCTACAGCTGAGCTTTGTGGTGTGACAAGGATAGCTGATGGCAAGATCTTGCGATATGATGAGATTCAGGAGCATACTCTGGCAATGTGCTAAGAACGTTCCAGAGGTATCATGAGACATTGGTGGAAAGCAATATTTATGTTTCAGAACTTTCCAGTTTAGTCCTTCCTGAAACCCCATGGCAAAGTATCTGTTGTCCCCGGCAGAAGCATTCTTTTATCATCATACCAGCTCAGTACGATTTTGTTTTGCCGAATTGTATGCACTTTATGCTTTCGGCTTCGAATCAGGAATTGAGATTTTACGAGATTTTTATGAGCGAGCAGAGAATGCTTGTAATCATTAAATGTTATTGTTTTTAAAGTTGACCCCTTAACACCCTTGGCTTTTTTGTTTTCATCCCTATCACCGAGAACTCTAAAGGTGTATAGCTTTGAGCGCAGTCCCACAAATTCCGTCATAATTTTTCCATTATTTTCGTCTTTCATTAGACCTAAAACTTTTTTATTTTTAAGTGGTATACCGCAAACATTGTATGGGGGATAATCAGAAGTATCGAATTTGTGGATATCTTTTTTAATATAATCAAAGAAATCTGAAACTGTGATATCATATATTAAACTGTCTGTGTCAGTGTAAAGTAATTTTGCACTATTTCCAAAATTCTCTTTCATGTAATTATAGTGAAAATCATAAATAAGTATTTTTGATACATCGAGAATGGTAGAACCTATATAAATAGGCTTGTTGAAATACATTTTTAACTGATTGAGCTCTATTAAGACCATATCTTCATGAAATATGGTACAGCTATGGAAATTTGGTTTCGCTATCAGAGCTTTCGCACCATATCTCCCTTCCCACTTTGTGACTAATTTAACGTCTTTGTGTTTTCTAACGTTTTCCATAGTTTTCCCAAATACAGAATTATTCATTAATTTGTAAAAATCTGTTTCAAAATCGTTGTTTGACTTTTTTCTTAATTCTGTATTCAGGTCAATGTATTTCTTTAACCACGGTTTTTGACTGAATTTCAAGACTCTGTGAATTTTCATCAACTTCATACCCAATTTCAAATATAATTTAAGATTTCTGTAGTGCACAATATAATTTTTCTTGGGCAACAAAGTTGTCAATAATTTTGGAATTTTACATTTTGAGTTAGGTGGAACAAAATGCTCTGGGCATAAAGGTAAATCTTTGTGAGTACCATGAAGTTCATCAGGATAGTCTAAATCCACTTCAAGTATAAAACCTTCCGATGAATCATCAGGAATTTTCAAAAAATCAATCATTGAAAAATCTTTGACCCATTCAAAATTGTTGTAAGGTAAAAATGTACACATAGCTGTACCATACTGATTATTGATGTCAAGAAAGAAGATATAGTTCTCGGGAAAATGTGGATTAAAATCAAGTCCCATATACCTATTATTTGCTTTTGCATATCTATTAGAGCATTGGGAGGCACCACCTCTAATAGAATTCTCGATGTATAGTAACATTTCAGGATCTGTTAACAGCTCGAGTTCAATTTCCGTATATTTTAACATCGCGTCAAAAGACAGTCCTGGTGCTGTGTAATAATGCAGGTGATCTAAATTATACGTTGTCAAACAGTGGCATCTAAAATTTTCAAAGACCTCTGATAAAAGTAAGACGTCAGTTTTGAGGTAAAGATCAAAATATTCACCTAAGGTTTTCAAATTGAAAGTTTCCCACACCTTGCACGCATGCTCATAATCTTCACTAGAAATATTTGTGTTATTTAGTTTAGAAAAAAATGCCTCTCTTGGAGGCAGCTGCTTTTCTTCAAGTTTTTCCCAATTGTCAATATAATTGTATGAAAAAACACCTTTTCTAGTTAGTAAATTAAATTCATTGCCATTCTTACATTGTCTTCGTGTAATTTTCTTTTCGTTATTATCGAGATACGATGCTAATTTTTCCAGGCTACTCGGCATAAATCGAAAGGAATCAATAAATCGAAGTTTTACGCTTGTCTTATCCACATTTTTTGTAAAATAAATATACTTTTCTTTATTTATTGGCAATAGACTGATCGTTCCCTCCAATTTTGTAGCTAAAGCTCTGATAAAAAAGTGAGAATCATATCCCGATAAATTGTGAAATACTACGGGAATTGTATGTGAATTCTTATAATTTACGTTACATTTTTGGTGGGCAGCACCACGGTAATTACCTGTAAAATGACAATGGTCATGATGTTTAATATCATTCACCTCAAAAGGTTTAACACAAATATGACTAACTTTTGCTGAATTAAATTCCGGTTTCTGTTGCTGTGTCAGTGATCTCATCGGTAGCATTTTTCAAATATTGATCCACTTTCTCAGCTAAACACTTTAATTCATTCATAAACCACTCTTTACAATCTTTCTCGCGATAAACTTCAATTTTTGGAAGTAAATCATCAAAACTGCAACATATATTATAAGAAACACTTGTAGGAATATGCTTTTCACAAATACCTGTATTCGTGTGTGAATCAGCTACAGGTAATAAAAGACATTCAATGTCTGCATACACAACAAAAGGCACTTTTTCTGTCACACCTGTCACATATTAAAATATGATGCTGATTTCTTGTGAGTTGCGAACCTATTAATCCAGATACATTTTTTATCCACGCATAATGGTATATTGGCTTAGTAGTATCAATTTCATCAACATTGTAATCTTCATCATTGACATCAACTTCAGTATTTTCAAACATTAAAAGATGAATTACAGGTAAATCCGATTTTTCTTGACTCAAATAAATAGGAACAATTTCCGTTTTCCTTCGATTTTCTTCATGATCCTCGACGTAAACGTTTATTCTCAAATTATTCATTTTTTCAAATCTTTTAATGTCAGAAAAACTAATAGGAAACTCTATCGCATCGTATTTCAATACTTCACTGAAATGAGGATAAGAACTTGTTGAACAAACATTACTTTTCGCGGGATTAAATGCAGCTGTGACCGACCACAGAAAACAATATTGATCATTATTCTGTATATTAACTACAGCTTTTTTGTTTTGAATATACTTTGGTAAACTTACATAAGTTGATAATCCTACCTGCAATGGGGTATATTTATTTATATTCACAAGCAAATTTATAATTTCAACTAAAGCCCAACCAGAGTATTCTTCTTGAAACTCTTCAACTTGCACTAAGAGTTGATCCTTTATTTTTTCATTATACCGTGTACTTAAGTTTGTTGATTTGGAAATTATATCACTACTCGTTTGAAAATTCTTTATGTCTTCAACCATTTTTTCCACAATTAAGGCTTTGAATTTACCGTATAAAATTACAAATATTTTCAAATTTGCATATTGTTTTAAAACATTCTTTTCATTGTCATTGATTTTGCTTCCTCCAAAAAATGTTTCAGATCTTTGTGCTCTAAATTAACTATAGAACCTGTTCTTACTCTATTTAGAAAAGCATTCTCTACATCATCCCACCTTATTCTCTTTTCCTCTTGATTCAATACCGCTGTTCCTCCCCCTTTCTTCCGAGGTTGCTTTATTTTCCTGTTGAATGCTCTCAGTAATCCAAGTCCTGATGTTATGCTCATCTTCTCATGCACTGATAGCTTCTTCTTGTTCATTTTCAAAATTTTATTCAGCAATCGGATATTTTGTTTACCAAATTTTAACCACTTTTAACTTTCTAAAAACCTTGAACTTTCTTTTAATGTTTGATATGCTTGTTCCATTATTCTAATGAGCCTTTTCAAATATCCCGAATTCATTTTTTTGTTTATAAAGATTCAAGTAAACAACTCAATGTTCAAATTGTAAATGATTTTTTTACCATTGAGATTACTCACTTTTATACCAGTAAAACTATTTACATCCTTGTCTAAAATAGAGGAAGAGAAAATTATTCTAGAAGGGTAGTACAAAATACATAACATTTTTCCTTATCTTCCTAATAATCTAGAATGTTCTTAGTGTTTTTAGAAAAAATGATTAAAACCTCAGAATATACTGCAAAATAAATGTGTCATCTTACATAACTACAACTATATAGTTGAATAAACATATGGTGCTAGTATAATAACACATAAAAGAGTAACCTTGACAAAATTTATACAGAAAAATGATTTTGTTTTTCGCGATATTTTATTCTTCCATTCCAGAAATCTCTAACGTAAACTAGGCGATAATCGAAAATCTGTAGAGTATCATGTTAGATATGAAGATTCTCAGTCAACACATCGAATACATCTAAGTATAATTATAGTTCAGTGACATATTTGCTAATATATATCATGTTTTCGAGACCTTGTGAAGGATTATATTGCTTTTCGCAAGCTTCGACAATTTCTAGGGCACATCACGTCATCAAAACACTAGGTTGAATGACTTCTTCATGTTCACTGAATGAATAAGAATCAATCACTGCCAATGACAGTAGAACTTTTTCTAAAAAATTTATATTTTGGTTGACTCAGAGATTTTGAGTAGATGTAAAAAATAATCATCAATAACCTACAAAACAACATCATACGTATATCTGTGTGTGTGTGTGTGTATGTGTGTGTTAAAATCATTACTGATCTTGAAAAAGTAATCAAGAAAGTTCTAAAGTTTTTTTTCACCAGAGATGACTAACCATCGAATGTTTTTTTTTTCTGGAAAAATCTGAAAGCCCTGCGAGAAAAAAGTCAAGGATTTCTCATTTGTTTTTTTACGCATCAAAAAAATAACTATGAGCAACCTTCAAAATCATCTCTCACGCATTTCACGTGTAACATCTAACCGTCCAGAAATTTCTCGATGCAGACAGATCGAAGGATTTCTCTGTTTTTTTTTAATTGCGCACCAAAAAAATAACGACCAACGACCCTCAAAATTATCTCAAAAACATTTTATGTGTGACGTGTACCCGTCTAAAAATTTCTAGATTTAGCGCGGACAAGAACCAATCGAACTTTTTCGAACTTCGGTAAATGTCGGTGCAGAAATCTATATCCAGAACCGGCATAGTATATCTGCTGCCCACCTTGCTGACCACTTTTGTTACGTTTGTCTGCAGAAATCGCCAAGAAAGGTCAGAATGCCATAAAACCTCATCCCATTTATATTTACCAGGTTATTTATATTATTTATTTACTTATGCATATTCTCTTTTCAATTAAATTTAATTATTAATATTTATATACTAAATGACGAAAATTGTGTCGGTTTTGACTTATCTCTTTCTCTTTACAAGATACATTATATTAAGCATAATTTTAAATTTGTAGGTATCTGAAATCGGCGAAGCCCATAGATTCTGAATTTCTAACTGGCAAGATTACGATATCCGTGGCGACAAAGTTTTAAAGCGGATTCCTATAGGATTTTTGGTGAGAAACACGAATCTGAAAGTTTTAAATCGATATCTCGAATATTTTACGAGATATATCGATTTTTAAAACTTTTTTCAAATGTATATAATTTCTTAAAGTTCATTCCGATATGGGATTTTTTACGAGAAAAACGGCTCAAACACTTTTAAGCCGATATCTCGCAATTAGGTCTCGAGATATTCTTCTATTTATAATTAATAAATAACTTACTTGTTTAAAAATGTGAATTATAGAAATGTATTTTTCTGTCCTGTCGGTTCTTTTAGATGGACATAACCTCGCTTTCCTTACGGATGCCCCCACGAGGCGTTGGAAAAGGGGTAGGGCTGTTACCTTTCATTATTTCTGTGACCAGTCACAGGAGTGCCTTCCCGCCCCCACGAGGCGTTCGAAAAGGGGTAGGGGTGTGACCTTTCATTATTTCTGTGACCAGTCACAGGGGT